>JAMBLF010001984.1:0-16265 GCA_030578115.1 Leucoptera coffeella | reverse complement strand
TAGATGTGAAACTGATAAGTTAATGCTAAAAATACACCATGAGAAGAGCTTATGGCGTTCACACCATGCATAACGTACAATATAAACTTACCTGCATATATATTAGAAGTATATGAAAGATATTTAGTATGTAACAACCTAACAAAGTATGTAATAAGAAGAATATAAAAACCAAAAATAACCTTCAAGCGAAATCCATTAAGCAACTCAGTAAAAACTGCACCAAGAGTAGCCTCCATGAGGAACAACACTGCCCCATAAACACCATGAATAATAATATATGTAATAGTACTATAACATTTAAGTTGAGACATTAACAAAGATAAGTACATTCTTTTACATACTACCTGCATACACAAAGTGCGTGCAGAGGTTATCAACAAGTTTGGTCTATTGAGCAAATCTGATTTATGTAAAAAGAAAAATAAATTAATAATGGTGAATTTCCATTTTAACGCAACTTGTTTAAATCTGCACTGCTATTAATGATGAGCACTGGCGATGAGTCATTCTTCCTCACGTGAATCTTCGCATATTTGACCCACACATATGCGAATGCTCGTTCTTTGGCTGCATTTTTGACTGTGGTGAGCAGCTGCTTCTGAGTAGGTGCAAGGTGGTCGTTAACAAATAGACGATGTGACCCCTCCAAACCAATGTCAGATGTAACCAGGGACTTCTTGGCACGAGCTGCGGCGATGAAATCTTCCTTAATGTATCTATTAGTAAAATTGACTATGATGAGCTTGTCAGCGGTGTTTCTCATTG
The DNA here is from genome assembly GCA_030578115.1 of Leucoptera coffeella. Taxonomy (NCBI): domain Eukaryota; kingdom Metazoa; phylum Arthropoda; class Insecta; order Lepidoptera; family Lyonetiidae; genus Leucoptera; species Leucoptera coffeella. The sequence continues at coordinate 15,497 of JAMBLF010001984.1, read as the reverse complement.
GTACCCTTGAGATGTAATTCACTGCTTCTTTCTGCACTGGGTATCTAATAGCATCCGAAACGTTGTGAAGAATCTTAAACAGATTTTCGGATCTAGAATGGGGTACGCCCTTAATTTCAACACTGTTAAGTCTAGCCCTTTGGTCACACGATTCCATTTGCAGCTTGAGTGTGTTTAGACCGATTTCAACGTTGTTCAGATTTGGAAGTACCTTTTCAATTGCAGTAATTCTTTTCTCATTATTAGAGGCCACCTCGGAAACAAAATCACAAGATTTTTTCAATTCAATAATATCTTGCTTGATAGTCTTGATCTCGCTAAGTACTTGAGGCAGACAGTCCAACGACTTTTGCATAACCTGTAGCTGCGACATTATAGCTTCTAATGAGATTGGTGACATAGGCGTACTATCTTTGCAAGAAGTACAGCGCCAGTTAGCCTGCCGCGAACCAAGCTTACGATAACCAAGCTCAGTGATGTTCGCACAGCAAAATCCGTAAGTTTTTTTACATAGGCCGCATGTCACAGCTTCCGAGATGGAGTCATTACAACTGACGCACTTCATTATGTAAAATGTTGCCGACCCCTGAACAAACAGACTTCGCGCGCGGCGATTCTTGTGCGGGGATAAAAAATGAGGGTAGTTAAATATAACAATATTTAGAACTCCAATAAATTCTTAAAACCGTGATTACGAAACGATATTCACATCAAAAAATGTTCATCACAAGCTATATAGTACATAAATACACTTGGTTATACTGGGAACACTTAAAACACTTGAAAATGAATTAAAATGCAGGAACGACGTGAGGTCTGAGTTAATATATGACAATTAATTATGATTAACAATTCTAAATTATACATACATATATACATTTGTTCACGCCTCTACGTCCCCAACGGGATAGTCAGAGACTATCGATCGCCACCTGGAACGATCTTGACAAATCTCTCTTGTTTCATTCACACATTAACATTCTCATACATGCTCGTGTGTTCTTCTAAATTGTATCAATTATAAAAAAGGGTAACTTAAAATGCTATTTGCATGTAATCAGCTGACATCTTTACAGTATTTTTTGAACTGTGGGATATTATTTTGTTTCTTTAAAATACTAACATCTTTTTTATCCAACAACATGCTATTATGTAACGATGTTATCTGGAACCTTTTTCTCTGTCTACATCGTGTGCTTGTGTGGGTGTTATAAAAGTTCAAAAGTCTGAACCAACCATATACATAAATTCATATATCTTCGGATACACACTCGGCGGTTATAAGTACTCCTAACGTCACCCTTTTTCATTATAGCATCTATCTTACTATTATATGTCTTATTAGGCCGGCCCCTACGTAACCGCCCTTCCACTTCGCTCACATATATTCCTTTTGTCAATCTGCTATCATTTATCCGCATAACATGTCCAAACCATCGAAGCATGCCCTTCATATAGCACTATTATATGTATGTATATTATATTATTCATCATCATCAGCTTGTCTGAATCCACTGTTGGACATAGGCCTCCCCCAAATGACGCCACTTCTCCCTGTCAGTGGCCGTTCGCATCCATTCGATGCCGGCCAACCTGCGCAGGTCGTCTTCCCACCTTGCCGGGGGGCGCCCCACACTACGTTTACTGAGACGCGGTCTCCACTCTTGGACTTTTTTGCTCCAACGACCATCAGTCCTTCTGCATGCGTGACCAGCCCAACTCCACTTCAGCGTATTATATTATATGTTACAGTGAAAGTGAGCGAATCACCAAAATCTATGTTATTTGGTAATATAGCAAAACTGAGATGATTAGAAAGTTAACAAAACTAGAATTAATAGTTTAACATCAATGCAGACTCATTTGCAAGTCATTTTCAAATATACCATGCTCTTTGACGTAAATAGAATCTTAATATAACATATATATATAATACGCTATACACATAACATACATACACATCACGCCTGATTCCCTGTAGATGGTTAGGCAGAGATCAGGTATCCTCATTTGTCCCGATCCTGACAGGCCACTTTCGCTTCATTAACACTCGTACACCTACTCATACACACTCGGCGGTTTTAGGTACTTCTAACGTCACTCTTTTTTAATATATGTACGTCCTTTAATTCCTTTGCCCCGGCAAGGTCGGAAGACGACCTGCGCAGGTTGGCCGGCATCGAATGGATGCGAACGGCCACTGACAGGGAGAAGTGGCGTCATTTAGGGGAGGCCTATGTCCAACAGTGGATTCAGACAGGCTGATGATGAATCCCTTTGGGGTGAACAGAACCTTAGAGACGTGTTCTTGTCTGTCTGTCTACCTTTTTAAAGATTACGGGTTTGCCAATATGTTAAAACATTAACCTTATTAAGCGTGGTTTAGCAATACGTGACAAAATGAATCAATACAGTGTTTGTATGGCTTCATTAACTTACTTAGAGATAATATATGTCGCGACACATGCATATCTATATAACATATACAGTCACGTCCTTTAATCCCTTTTGGAGTGGACAGAACCTTAGTGACATTAAGAAATCTTAGTCATTTAGTAGCATGTATATTGGGGTTGTGATGACAGAACGGAACAATGGTGACAGGTTGGTAGTGCATCGCCACATAGATTATATTAACCCCTAGTCTCTTAGTCGCCTCCTACGACATGCCGGGAAGAACGGCAACTAGTTAGCATTCTTTTTATGCATCAGACTAGAACATGACTAAATTTATACAAATATATAATTATAACACACGCGACCTTAATCCTTGAAAGGGTGAACTGTATCCTTTCATCACATTTATCCTATTGGGAACTGAAATTGACCGATGGTTAAATACTTATTACTATATAAAATTACATATTACTCTACAAAATATATATTTATGTCTCTACGTTTATAAGCGGATAGGTAGCTTCACTCACACCCATTAACCTTCTCGATAGTTATCGAGTCTGCATACCTTTTGGGAGTAGTGGGTTGAATCTATGCATCAGTCAAAGACAGAGGAATGATTCTATGGCCACCTTAAACCCACCTGTTAATCACTAATGTGACAAGAGATAAGCCGTATCGCCATTTACAAGCTCTGACTATTACATGTTTCGAGAAATAGTTAGGTAGATTTCCTCTTGTATTTTAATATTATAATGCCATACTTAAATGGTTAAGGTGAGGGAAAACATCGTGAGGAAACTTACTTGTTCCCCGAACAGGTAATAGTTAGTGCTTGTAAATGGCGACATGACTTACCATCTGTCACATTGAGTACTAACCATCTGGTCAATACGTGGGTTCGAGGTGGCCATAGAATTACTACTTTCGCAATTGCAGATATGGACACCTGAACCTCTGACTACCCCGCAAGGGTTAATGGTCGTGAACGCGTTTGTCTTTTTAGTTAAATGGTTTATAGACAAGTAGTGTGTATGCTGAGTAACATTTGACACTGCCATACTACCGTTAATTTTCAAGTGTGAAATGTCGTAACCTCCCATACATACGCGACATTCAACGTTCTAATTAAATAAATATAATATATCTATGATAATCTGGGACTTTAGAATGTACCCAGCTGTTCTTCAAAGGGCGTGAGGTTACTAAGGGACTAGGGGTAAATGGAATCTATTGGGCCATGGGCTAGCAATCTTAAATCACTAATATTCAATGTCATCACAATTCCGATACTTATTTCAAATGACAGCCAGGAAATTTAGTATCACTGAGGTTCTGTCCAACCCGAAACTTATTAAGGGACGTATAATATACATTATATAAATATGCTATTGCAACATGTTTCCCAATAAAAACAAAGTAAAACCGAGAGTGTATGAGAAGATGTATGAATGTCAATGAAGCGAAAGTGGTCTGTCAGGATCGGGACAAATGGGGATCCGTGATCTCTGCCTACCCCTCTACAGAGAATCAGGCATGATGTGTGTGTATGTATGTAAAATCAAAGATTAATCAATAAATACACGGGTATTAGGAGTTATTATTATTACAATTGCGGAGATGGACACCTGAACCTCTGACTACCCCGCAAGGGTTAATGGTCGTGAATGCGTGTGTGTGTTATTAGGAGTAACCATACATATGGCTCAGCAGCATCAGTCTGCCCGTGACCATGGCTACTGCAACGTAGCCGAAACGTCGGGTTAATAAAGCTAACTTTATTATATAAAAACTTACGCGATAAGTCCCGTTAGTTATTAATCATGAGTATAAATCGCGAATCTCTTAAAACTATAAATACTCGCACATATGAATTACGATTTCATACGATGTGAACAAAATCTTGGAGCTTCAAAATTACTAAAACCTGCCTATCACTTGGAATAGGTAATACCCAATGCCTACATACAGCGATACAATTCACTACCTATCACGTTGGGTTCTGTCTATCTAGTGAAACACGGGCTTTGAGTGGCTCATACCTTACATGCCTTCGAAATTTCGTATAATTATAATATAATAAGGAGTGTGTATACACAAGTCGTGAAGCGTATGTTTATGTGAAAAAAGATAGGTAGCTAGTTGTTATTCTATTTAAATCAAAGACTAGCACAGAAATATGTAAACTTTATTATTTATTCTTTTATAGCAAGTATCATACAACATATCATAAACGAGAATCTATTGTATTTTGTAAATAATGCATTTGTTATGTGAAAAACGTGTAATAGTTAATAATAGCATATGAGAATGTTATATTACAATAACATTAACTATAAAACAAAGAACATTCATATAGGTTATATACTGGAAAAAGGTGAAGTTCGAAATACTTTTAACCGTCGAGTGTGTATGAGGTATGGATGTCAATGAAGCGAAAATGGTTCGAAACAAGACATATGGGGATACGTGACAAAGCCGCTTTGAACATGCACCAACGCACATGGAAACCTTAACGTCGGACTACCCCGCAAGGGTTAATGGTCGTGAACACGTTTGCGTTTGTTTTTTTTTTGTTTTTTCTATAGTAAAAGTACAAGTACAGAACATTCATTGAATATTAGAGTATTTTACACACAAACCAGTTACAAAACAAAATCAACAAATTTAACTTATATTTTTACACCTATAACTTAGATGCACTCATTGCCAACCCTTTTTTTTTTTTTTTTTTTTTTTTTTATCGTCAGGAAATCCCCACGGATACCCGTCCAGCCCTAGGGAGCCGGAGGGTTATGTCGGACTCGAACCGACTAAAACCTGACGGTGTCCTTCGGGACGCTATAAGTGGCAGGGTCGCGGGAACTGCGTGAGCATTACATCGCGCGACCCCGCCGGCGTTGTCCGGTGTGGAGCCGGACCCGATCCCGAGCTAGGGCGGAGGAGAGATTCTCCGCCCGACTACATTGTGAGAGGCGCGCAGGACACGCGCACACCATCTCGAGGCCCTAAGTGACGGGACGGCGAAGCCCTAGCTTGCCGCCCCAAGGCCTCTAGGTGGGGGGGAGGAGGCCACGATAGGCCCTCCTCCTGGCCCCAGCTCTCCGGCGGCGGATACGATGCGAGGAAGGGTCCATCTCCCGCTCCCTCTCCGCCGCCTCCTTCTGCGACATCACCAGTTCGCAGAAGGTTAGAGCCGCCTGCCATGCCTCATCGTCACCGACAATAGACTCTGCTAATGCCGGCAAGGAGAGGGCACTCCCCACCGCTGCGACGAGGTCGCGGCGCTCCTCGGCCCAGGCTGGGCACTCCTCCAGTGTGTGTTGCGCCGTGTCGTCGTCGCAGCCGCAATGATGGCACTCGGTCGTTGGCTCTCGTCCGGCGATCCGGTGCAGGTAGTGGCCGAAGCATCCGTGCCCCGTCAGAACCTGCACCATGCGGTAGCTCAACGACCCCGATCTTCTCTCCGCCCACTGTTCTAGGTGTGGGCGGAACGCCTCGACAGTCCAGCTGCCGGCACTTGGTTCCGCCAGCCGCTCCCGCCACTTGTCCAGCATAGACTGCCGGGCTCGGAGTTTCCACGCCTCTACCTCCCTGGGAGCAGGATCTTGTTGCTGTTGACGGAGGGCCGAGCGCCACTCGTACGTGGACGCATGCACCTCCGCCTCTAGGTCCCAGGGAGGACTTCCTGCTAGGACGCAGGCCGCCTCACACGATACCGTGCGGTATCCGCGTATCACCCCGATGGCCATCACCCGCTGCGATCGTCGCAGGGGTGCGAAACTAGTGGCCGTCAGGGCTTCCGCCCACACGGGTGCTCCATATAGCGCCATGGAGCGCACTACGCCAAGGTAGAGGCGGCGACGTCCTCCGCCGGGCCCCCCGACGTTCGGCAATAATCTTCTCAAATTGTTTGATGTTTTTATTAGTCGGGGGGCGAGCAGCTTGAAGTGCTCGCGGAAACTCCATCGGCCATCAAGGACGAGCCCAAGGTACTTCATATGGGACTCGACCCCGATGCGAGTGCCACCAATCACGATATGGGACCCCACCGGTGGCGCCTGCCGAGGTCTGTGAAAACAGACCGCCTCGGACTTACTCAGCGCCACCTGGAGCCCCAGCTGTTGAATCCGCCTCACCACCTGCCATACCGACATCGTGGCGAGGCGGGAAGCCTTCCTGTAAGAACTCCTCCGAGCCGTGACAAGAGTGTCTGCGTAACAAGTCACGTCGGCCTCTCTAGGGAGTCCTACCCTCAGCACCCAGTCGTAGCCGATGTTCCACAGCAAGGGTTGGGTCCCTTGGACCACGGATCCCTGCGGGACACCGCACGACATCTCCCACAGGTGCTGTCGGCCGTCTCGTCCAGGATAGACGACAAACCTCTCGCGCAAGTAGTCACCGACCAGCCGGCGCAGATACGGAGGCACCCCATGATAGCGGAGTGCCTCCCCGATGCAGGGCCAGGGCAGAGTGTTGAACGCGTTGGATATGTCCAAGCTGACTGCCAACAACACCCCACCACTGGCCAGCGCCGCATCCGAGAGGGCCTTGACGCGCTTGATTGCGTCAACTGTTGAACGGCCCCCCCGGAACGCGAGAGGTGCCCGACAAGGCGCCCCGCCACGATGCGCTCAAAGAGCTTGTCCGCCTCGTCGAGCATCACTATTGGACGATAGGCCGAAGGAGACTCCGCCGGACGCCCGCCCTTCTTCAACAGGACGAGTCGACCCACCTTCCACAATTTGGGGAATCGACCTGTCTCCAGACAGGCATCCAGCAATCTTCTAAATCTCTCCCCGAGTGCCTCAAGGGAAAGTGCCAAGGCCTGGCCCGGAACGCCATCCGGGCCCGGAGCCCTATTTCTAGCCCGGAGCCTGAGAACCGCCGCACGCAGCTCGGCCTCTGTCACCACCGGTGCTCGTTCCGTGACCCCCGACTCCGATGAACGGGACAGGGGGGGCATCACCGGCGGATCATGGTCGGCCCGTCTTGGGAAGAGGGCCGACACGACGTTCTCAAGCAGCCGGGGCTCGAGACTTTCCGTGAGCGGGGGGGCCCAAGGGCGAAGCTTGCCCATAATCATCCTGTATGGGCGCCCCCACGGATCTCTGTTCAGAGGCTCGAGCAGCTCCGCTCTGGCACTAGCCTTGGCGTTGCTGATGGACAGCTGCAACACTCTCCGCGACTGCGTGTATGCAGCGTACAGCTGTGCTTCCTCGCCGGCGTCGCGATTCCGCCTTCTGCGGTATCTGGTGTACCAGCGCCTCGCCACTACGCAGCTCTTCCGCTGCTGGGCGATTTCTTCAGACCACCAGTACACCTGACGCCTAGGAGGTCGTAGCTGGGCCCGGGGCATCGCGGTATCGCAGATGCTTGTCATTGAGCCCCGGAACCACTCTGCTTCTTGATCGACCTCCACAGGCCCAGTCGGTGTTGATGACCAGGCCTGGACGATGGAAGCTTCCACCAGCAGATCCTTGTTCATTCTCTTGAGGCACCATCTCGGGGAGGACCCGTTGTTGTGTCCTCTGGCACGGACCGAAGTATCAGCCGGAGCGGAGGAGAGGTCGAACCGGATGTACCGGTGATCGGACAGAGTCTCCTCCCGCTCCAAGACAGTCCAGTTGCGGACAGTGCGCGCGAGGGCGGGGGTCGCAAACGTTAGGTCTACGATGGACCCCCCCGTCCGCCGCACGCAAGTCTCGACCGAGCCCCGATTCAAAATGACGAGGCCGGTAGACGCTGCCCACGACTCCAGAGTCTCGCCCCTGACATCTGTGCCGGGGGACCCCCATGTTCGGGATTTAGCGTTAAAGTCCCCCGCAACCAGCACTTCTCTGGGCCGGGCGCGCAATATTTCACGCCCGAGCCCATCGATCGATTGTTCAAATGCTGCGAGACTCCAGCTTGGGGAGAAATAGACACCGACGACAACGATGTCCCCCCAAAGGACTGCCACGTACCCCCGACCCCTGGCGATGATAGCAGGGGCCGGCACGTTCACACCAGAGGACACAACGGCGACCGAGCCGTCCACGTCCCCAGACCAACTGTCAGGGATGAAATAGGGCTCAGCCACCATAGCGACATCAATCGACCACTGCGCCAGGGACTGAAGAAGAAGATCTTGAGCTGCGGCGCAGTGGTTGACGTTCGCCTGAAGAAGGCGTAGATGGAGCATTTATGCTTCCATCGCCTCCTCTTCCCTGCCTCTTGCAGGGGCGGCTGGCTGAGGTGCAGCGGGGGCCCCGGTCCGTAGGGCCGCACCTTTCTTTTGTTTTTGGGGTCGGGACCCCACGCACGCCCTACTACCCGCCCGATGTTCGGCAGGTCTGTTGACTGCAGCACAGAGGCTGCAGTGGGCTGCGTTGCTGCACCCTGCGGCCTTGTGGCCAGGTTGACCGCAGCGATAGCACTCGTCGCTGCGGTCGGTCTCGGCGGTGCACATTGGCCTCACATGGCCGATCTGGAGGCATCTGTAACACCTTCGGGGTCGGGGTTCCAGTAGTTGAACCCGTACCGAGACCCAGCCGATTAATAGCCTACCAGCTGCAACTTTCTTGGCCACAGGGATGGGACAACGAATCCACACGGAGCCCAGCTCCGACGGCGAAACCTTAATCTCGCCGGCCTTGATGGCCTGGGGAGAGCATCCTCCAGCCTTGGCCACAGCCTCCACCACCTCCTCAACGGTAATCGAGTCGTCCAGGCCAGACATCCTCAGCTCTGCTGACTTGATCGGTCTGGAGACCCGGACCATCCCGGGGTCCAACACGGCGGCGAGCCTCTCGGCCAGATTGTCGGCCTTTGCCTCGCTAGCTGACCCCGGCACCTCTAGCAATCTCGCCCCCGTTGCAGTTTGGCGAACGCGCACGCCCAGAGCACTGAAGTCCTCATTGGCCAACCTCTCTTTGGCCAACTTAAGGACCTGGGCAAACGTTAGCCCTTCCTCCTTTGCTTGAGGCGAGATCGCCAACACTACCGCTGAAGAGCGTGGTGGCCTTAACTTCGGTTTTTTCTTCTTCTGAGGAGGAGCCCTGGGTACTGGCTGGCTCCTCGTGGGCTTTGGAGGAGTCTGACCTCCCTTCTTTCGTCCCCTTCTTACTACTGTGGACCATCCCTCCTCCAGTGCCGGAGGCGCAGGAGGCATGGGTCGCACAGACTGCCCTCCGGCAGCAGGCGCCCCCCCCAATGCATCGACAGTCCTGCTAGGCGGTGGCGCACGAGTCCCTCGTTCCCGAACAGACCGAGCCGCTCCACCAGCCACAACATCCGCCCGAAGCGGGGGGCCTGACCCGCTTCTCTGGAAGAAGCCGGTCCTCTAAGCCGGCCAGCTTGGCGTCTATCATGAAGCCTATTTTCTTCATGATAGACGCAACTCCGTCATCATTGAGCTTCGGTGGAGCCGGTGCTGCCGCAGGCCCGACGTGAGACGCTCGAAACTCCGCCCTGAGAAGCTCCATCTCACGTCGAAGCGCCTCCACTTGACCCTGCAGTCGCGAGTTCTCCGCCTGTAGGGCAGCAGTCTCCTCGGACGCTGTGCGGACTCTGAATACTGCCAGGGCCTCAGAGATCCGCTCAGCTGCCTCCTTGAGAGCCTTTACACTTGTGCCCTTCAAGTTTTTAGATTTGGCAGCGACGCCAAGGATGATCTTGACGCCACTAGCCGCCTCCTGGGCAACAGCATCTGTTGTGAGGTCCGCGAGACACGCATCTGACCGCGTCTCACGGACCATCCTGCTAAGGCTCTCCTCACTATCGAGCTCGAGCTCCCCGGCCCTGGCCTCACTCAGGGCTTGTTTGGCCTTGGCCAGACCAACGTACTTGCCCGTCGTCGGCGGTCGTCCCCTTTTCCGAGGTCCCACCTTGGAGCTGGGAGCCCCGTCATCATTCTCACTGCGCCTCTTACGGGCAGTGATAACAGGGGATAAGCGTGCTGACACACTCATCCCCGAACAAATTGAATCGGCGTCCGAGTCGGCTGACCCGGACGCACATAACTGGTCGTCCAGATGTTCATGGACGACCACGGGTTTTGGGGAGCAGGTTTCCCTGTCCCCAGTGCGGTTTTTGCCCCCCCCCAGAATAGATGAATAGATGCTCATTGCCAACCCTGTGCTATCCGGCTCTTATCTGTACTCTTATGTAGACAAAAACATGTTCATGACCATTAACCCTTGTGGGGTAGTCAGAGGTCCAGGTGTCCATATCCGCAATTGCGAAGGTAGTAATTCTATGGCCACCTCGAACCCACGTGATGACTCGATGGTCAGTACTCAATGTGACAGGTGGTAAGCAATGATGGTATTTACAAACATTATTATCTGTTCGGAGAAGAGGTAGGTTTGCTCACGATGTTTTCCCTCACCGTAGGATTCGGTGCATTTCGACAATGTATTTTTATTACGAAAATGTACATAGAAATTCATTAAACTTCATTTCCATTGGTACATGCTCAAGCGGGATTAGAACCCTGTACCCACTGATACAAAGTCAAGCCCCAAAAAACTGAGCTACGTCGAATTAATATACTCTTAAATGCCTACCAATATGTAGGGAAACTGGCGTGATGTGTATGTATGTATGTATGTGTTATTTTAAACTTCAGGCCATACAGCGAGTGTGTATGTAACTCGTATTCCACAATTAACCACGGTAATAACTCATGTTCATGAGACGGTGTCAGCGGCGGAATGAGTTGTAAACAAAGGTTCCGGGTTCGATGTGCTTGCTGTGTAAACATAATGTTATATATACATATATGTATGTTATTAATCCCATCGTAAAAGCATCAAAGTCAACGGAACCTTGGAGACAGAATACCCCTTTGGATGCTTTAAGTATTTATGGGTGATGTGATGACAGTATATTGAAACTTGGGTACCAGTTAGGACATCGCCTAATAGGTTCCTTTAACCTATAGTCCCTTAGTCGCCTCCTATATACTATATTATATACAGATGGTTATGTATGAGTATCAATGAAGCGATAGTGGTTTGTCAGGATCGGCACAAATGGGGATCTGTGGTCTCTGCCTACCCCTCTACAGGGAATCAGGTGTGATGTATACGTACCGAAGAGGATTCCAAATCAGTATCCTTCATTTATCTTCTTGCCATGGGATATTATACATACCACCCTATATTATAAGTTATTGCGCCCCACAAACCACAATAGCTCCATCTACAGTTTTCTCCGAGTAAACGCAAACAATACGCCATTAGGCAGATGCTTCGTTTGTGCTATGCTATGGGTACTCTAGATTAAATGTGCCGTGAAGTTTGAAGGGCCTTAGGGTATTTAGCTCTTCCGGAGGTCTGTGTCTTAGGTGGTAACTTATATACTTGTATATTTATGTCCTTTTATCTCTCATAGGCTGGACAGATATCTATAATACATTTATTAGGTTACCTTAAGTGACACTGTAACACTAATAAATTTGTATCGGGTCATGATGGTAATATGGAATGTTTGTGACATGTTGTTAGGTCATCGTCTTAAAAGATTGCATTTACTCCTATTTCCTCAATTCTATTCGTAAAATATTATATTTTGATGCACCTGTAGTATATACAGTAGTATATTCTCACTAAGAAAGAAAAGTCAAATACGACGGGTAAAATATTAATTCTTAAATTATTTCTAATGACATAATATACCGAACCGTGATCTCTGCCTACCCCTGCCGTAAACGGGCGACATATGTATACATATATTCTATAATAGCGAGAGTTTCAACCTCACTACCCAGTGTCGAAATAAAACAATATAATTTACTACCCATTGTGGTGCAAATTTCACCCAATTCACTACTTTACTACCAACGTAACAATAAAACTGGTGAAGCTCTTAACATAAGTGTTTTCCGAGATTGCTAGCACATCGCACATTCGATTACACCTTCAAGACCAATTATCCAATAAGACCACACAGTAACAGAAAGACCTAAAGCCCGAGTTTTGGGTACTAAAAATTTTACAGCCGAATTCGAGGTCCGATTTTTATTACCAGTTGAAGTGAATGGTTTTTGGACACTTGTGTTTCGGGTTTCATATATGTACTGCTTTTGGGGTGTACAGAACGTTGAGAACATTACTAAGGGGGTATGAAAAGGTGTATGGAAATTGATGAAGACAAATTGGTCTGTAAGGATTGCCAAAATTGTGGTATATGTGTATCCCTGATTTCTGTCTATCTCTCTGTAGTTTGATGGGTATGAAGTTTTTTATAATTCCCACAGATAATATAATACTAAACTGCACTACTATCGAAATTGTGATGACTTTAGAATAGAATATTAATAACTTCTTGCTAGCTAATCGCCCAATCGATTCCATTTACCACTTTCTTAGTTTTTGTCTGTCGTAAGAAAGGCAGCAATAGGACATATGACAGTCAGATAGACGCCATATTAAAAGGGTGACGTTAGAAGTACCTATAACCGCTGAGGTATGAGTATCAATGAAGCGAAAGTAGTTTGTCAGGATCGGGACATATAGGGATCCGTGATCTCTGCTCCCTACATGGAATCAGGTGTGATGTGTATGTATAGATGTAAAGGCAGCTACTTAAAGCTATTTCGTCCCAAACTAGCACGAACTTAATGTATATACACAAGGCTAATTACAGAGTACATTTAAAAAGGTACACATACACATTCGAGTCACGTATTGTGACACGGTGACCCCCAAACACTTTGTTTTGCGGCCGCATGCTTAGGAACGTCTGTGCGACCTTTAAAATCTGTGCGAGTCCTGGATTTGTATAATGTAATCAGTTGCCTTGAAGAAATGTACTAGATATTTAAAAAGCCTTAGGTATTATATTATCTCTAGCTTAGAGTATAAAATAGTTGAAGTTTTACAAAAACATATATGTACATACAAGTTATAACAAAAGACAAACGCGTTCACGACCATTGACCCTTGCGGGGTAGTCAGGTTTCCATCTCTGCAATTGCGAAGGTAGTAATTCTATGGACACCTCGAACCCACGTCAGTACTCAATGTGACAGGTGGCCAGCCATGTCGCCATTTACCAGCACTAACTATTACCTGTTTGACGAACAGGTAGGTTTCCTCACGATGTTTTTCCTCACCGTATAATTTGATGCATTTCGTAAATATGTTTTTATTTACATGTTATACTGACGTCTTTAATTGCTTTTAGGGGGCGGACAGAACCTAAAGACAATATCTGCGCTATATGAAATATTACGGACAGCTTGCTTACTGTATTCATTATCATGAACTATATCAATGTAAACCGAACCGTGACAAAAGTTAATTTGAGGCTTTGATGATCTGTCTAACTCTTATAGGATAGCGTATCTGTATATAAGTTGTTATATGTACATATATAAGTTGCATCAAATAACTATCACTACATAGTAGAAAACAAAGTCGCTTTCTCTGTCCCTATGTCCCTTTGTATGCTTAAATCTTTGACACTACGCAACGGATTTTGATGCGGTTTTTTTAATAGATAGAGTGATTCAAGAGGAAGGTTTATATGTATGATACCATCCATAGAATAGTGGAGTAGGCTATATATTTTATACCCATGCGAAGCCGGAGCGGGTCACTAGTTTACTTCTAAATACACAAAAACGTTAATGGAAGTGAGTTAAGCAAGAGAGATTTGTCACCATCGTTCAAGGTGACAATCTTTATTCTCTGCCTACCCCATTAGGGAAATAAAGTCGCGAATATGTTAGTATTAATGTAGGTTGTTCAGAATGATTCAGAGCAGTCAGATCATTAGTCATGAGTCATCTCAAGGAGCTATTCTTTCTATTAGTGGCTATGACGACATCCGTATTATTGTTTGCTATTCCTTCGCTTTAGTGCTGGTTAGGACGTAAATAAATAAATAATAATAATAATATTTGGATATTATTACACCAATTGAACTAGCCCCTTGGTAAGTTCATTTAAGACTTGTGTTAAGGGTACTAGTGAACGTATATTTAAGAAATATATACATATTATATATAGATAAATACATATATAGCATATTATAATCAACGACCAGACTGGAAAGCAGTAGAAAAGCGTAGTTCTTAACCCGGGACCTCACGATTAGCGTTCCGGCGGCTAACCGATCGCGCCACGGAGGTCGTCAAATAAATATACATTAACATCACGCCTGATTCCCTGTAGGTAGGCAGAGATCACGGATCCCTATCTGTCCCGATCCTGACAAATTAATTTCGCTTCATTGACACTCATACATATTCTCATACACACTCGGCGGTTATAAGTACTTCTGTTATAAATGAATATGTATGTAAATATAGGTGCAATTCTAAGTCGTGAAAAGACTAGAGGTAAAATTAATCTGTAGCTCGATTGATGACAATATATTATACATACGCTTCACGACTTGTGTATACACACTACCTTTTTATTGTGGCGGGGTAGTCAGAGGCTTGAGTGCCCATCTCCGATTTTTCGAAGTAAGTTAGGTATGGCTACAGCATCGAGCGAGCTGAAATTATTAGTTCCTTGACCGATTTATGTGATTTTTGGGGTCCAGTACACCTCTTAGAAGATTATGACCGTTGTATGTATGTTATTTGAACTATTAACTCCTGTTTTAACAATAATTAGTATTCTACTTAAATACAAATTAAAAACTCACGTGTTACACTATGTTGTTATAAGTACATTGTCGTCTCTTTCTAACAACAGCGCTAGAGGGAGATGCAAGTAAAACATCACGAACCTGCAGACATTCCAGTTGGTGACGTCATTGTTGTAATGAAAAAAGGGTGTTTGGCTATTTTCGTTTCCATGGTTACGGATTAACAGTTTTTTTTGTGTATTTTGGTTCGTGAAGGATCAAGATTTGTTATAATTAAATAGTTATGATTATTTAAGAAGGAATGTTTTGTGTTGGCCTGTTTTAAAACATGGAATCTCTACATAGGAATTCAATTGTTTAACACTCAGCTACACATCTGCGATACGATGTTTTCCCTCATCATTAAAATTTTATCGTTTTGAAATTATATTCTGCAAATTTTCTGTGGTGACGTACCTCTACTTAGATTCACATATTAATAGTTACGTACTTTAGGCTAGGTCACTGAATTT
>JAMBLF010001983.1:0-15818 GCA_030578115.1 Leucoptera coffeella | reverse complement strand
TAGGCCATTTATCATAATGATTATGACGGCAAAAGTAAAAAATTTATGCTATAGCGTTTGCATTCCTTGATATTCTGTCGCTATGGTAACACCAACTCCGCCAGCCGCTGCAACCGAAGAAGAAGTTCTTTTCCTTATTCTTTTGTTCGTTGCAATTGAAGATTCATATTTAATCCCAAAACTAACGCTTTTAGTCAGTTTGGCATCAAAATTGCCTAAAAGTTCTGACAAAAATAAATATCACTGTCCACTATTGTGAATATTGCAAATTCTTAGCCATTTTTTCCACAATTTTAAAGTTCCATGGATACTCAGCATCCGATTATTTATAACTTCTAGTAAGAAACTCAAAGTATTAAAACTCTTATGACTTTTTTCAGATTGGGCAAAAGAAACAAGGAATATACTCAAGAAGATTTGGACGTATGCATGTCTAGTAAGCACAGCATTAGAGATAATAACTTTAAGAAAATTTTAAAACTCTGCATGAATTTTGACAGATATGATTTCCGCTTGGTCATCATTAACATTATTGGGGCAGTAATGTAATAACGTAATATGGAATATTAGTGTCAGTTAGCGTCTGGTTGGTGAAATAGAAGAAAGACAGCTAGTTAGAACTTTCAATCTTCCTTTTGTGTTCCAGTTGAACCTTACACACGTATTCATGGCCCACGACTATGGATCAACCAAGGTTTCCTTGTGTTTCTTAGGAATTTAAGATTCATTCGTTCTCGTTGGCAGATGTACATTTTCGTAAGTATTAAATATAACTAACTATACTTTATGAATAATTACATAATACTCCTATAAGCCTATAGTAGTCTACTGCTGAACGTAGCATTTCTATCGCCTTATCTACTTAGCTATAGTGCTTGAAAAATGTACGTTATATCGCCACGATTTTTTTTGCGAAATGCGCCGAATACTACGGTGAGGTAAAACATCGTGACGAATCCTACCTGTTCTCCAAACAGGTAATTACTTAATCCTTTTTTTAAATTGTGACACGGCTTACCAACTGTCACATTGTATGCTAACTATCTGGTCTACATGTAGGTTGGAGGCGGCCTTAGAATTACACTACCTCCAAGATTGCGGAGATGCAAACCTGGACCTCTGACTTATCCCGTAAAGGATAATGGTAGAGAACGCGTTAGTCTTTTTTGAGACTTCTAAAGTTACCAATTGAAATCGAAAACGTGTAATTTTTAATTGAATTCTACAAAATAGGCATAATAATAAATTAGTGACTTTTTAGCAGTTAGCCATTCATATATGTAGATCAATTTATTGATTCTCAATTGGAACAATACATTGTATTAAAGTATCAAATTAATATCAATTTTTTTATATATTCATTGACTTAACGCCAATTTATTTTATTTCAGTTTGTGGCATACGAGTATTTTAATTCTATAGAAGAATACATTGTTAATAATAAAAACCTAGTAATTAGTACGTCACAAAAGTTACCTGTTACTGTGACGTAGATTTAAGATATAAATAAATAAATTGTTATATTGTTCCAGCTTTGCCTTATTCCAACGTTGTGTTTAATAGTCTTCATGGATGACGAAGTAATCTGGAGGTATATTGGATGGAGTAAAAACAACATTCTCAGATCATCCGTATCCGTAAATGAAATGATTAGATCACCAACAATCGAAATAGATGGTGAGTGAAAAAGTGACCCTGCACTGGCCTGGGTCGTAAAAAGTTGCCAACTAGCTGTCGTTCTTCCCAACGTGTCGAGGAGGTGTCTAAGGGAGTGAAGCAAGAGAGATCTGGCAGGGTTGTTCCAGGTGGAGATCGATAGTCTCTGCCTATGCCCTTAGGGAGGTAGAGACGTGAATATATGTGTGAATTTAGGACGCTATTACGCCATTTCATCAAGCCTTTTAGTTAGTTCATTTGAGACTTGTATGAAGGATGCTAGTTAATGTAAAAAGACTGGAAAACAGGACCGAGAAAACTAAGTTTTAAAATAGAGTAGAAGAGTAATTCATTCTCTTCTATTATTCAGGCTACTTTACATAGACCTGTCTTGACAAGAATAGAAAATAAATCCCAAACTTTAATTTATATCATTAGATTATACATTACTTATCATATTATATTTCTCTAATATTATTTTACTTTACTTTACTTTATATTATATCTTATTATATATGCATTACTATTTTAGTTTCATACAATGTTGTTTTTACAGAAAACTCGTACATCCCTATATTCATACCTGTTATTTATGTGGAAGACCGTGGGACTTTGTTCAAATTATTATCCAATTCCCATCGTAATGAATTGACAGATCCTATCAGAGGGGTAGTTTTTACCACATCTATTGGTAAGTGTGATTGCTGCCTACCCTGCTTGTAATAATAAGCATGAATGCTCTAGTCATTGTATAAAACAGACCATTTTACTCGTATTTTTAGTAAAATATAAATTTATTACAAATCTATTTTAGTTTCTTCTGCTAGGCTGCTATGGTGTGCGTTCGCGCAGCGGAATGTTGTTGAATTTAAAGATTTTAATTATGCAGATATTTAGTGTATGACGTCGTATAATTGTGTATGGTAAAAAAAAATTTGTGCACGCAGCCATTGTGGAGAAATTCACCAAAAACTGATTCCGCTGGGCGAACGTTCGCCCAGCGGAACTTTTTTTGATCCATTGACTTTAGAAGAAAAGAGATGTGTCCAATAATTAGTGTGTATTTGTGTGTAATTGTGTATGTATGAATAAAATTAGTGCATGCATAAACTTCGGAGAAATTCAAGTTTCCGCTACGCGAACGTTTGGCCATTAGCTAGTTTTCATACAAAGCGCTTACATAGAGAGCTGTAGATTTTTACATACGTTGTTTTGAATTTGTGTATATTTGTTTAATAAACAGATTTAGAAAAAATCGTAAGGCTTAAAAGATAAAAATATAAACGTAAAATACGCTTATTAGGTCTTAGTTCTTAAAGTAAGCACTTTGGGGTCTAGATTTTCACGTTTATACAAACCTTGTAAGTGTCTGCAACACGTTGCCAAGTATCAATGATGTTCCGTTAGTAATTAAAGAGTTATAGGACAATTTACCACGAATAGATCACTGTTTACAAAGCAGTCAAATATCATGACGTTCTAAAGGAATTGCATGGTAAAATGTATGCCAATAATTAGTGTATTCATTCAACTATTCACATGCAAAATTTCATGTCATTAAGTTCAGTAATTAAAGAAAAACAATTATAATACTGACGAAGCATCGAAAACCTACATAACCCGACCAAGTTCGGATAGCTACAAAAAAGCGGCCGTGCAATATATTTAGGTAACATCCCAAAATTTACAGTATAATACCGGTATTGAATTGGTACAGGTGATAACAGAATTGTTGTTTCGATATAATTTATAGGTCATTTATTTTTGTACACCTACTATTTTAAATGTATTTGACTATGACAGAAAGTAGGTACCGTTTACGTAGGTACTTTATTTAAGTATGCGCTTGAGACTTGAGATATAATCTAAATACAGTGTAAACTCTTTATAACATTATTCTCTATAACGATAAACTCTCTATAACATAGAAAAGACCACAATTTGGTTGGTTTACCTTAAAACCCATACATTGATACACTCTTTATAGCGCAATTAAGTATTCTTCGTAATAGAGAATCTATTACGAAGAAATGTGTTCATATTTAGACACAGAAGATCGTCAATATCGGTGTTATTGTTTATGTTGTCTTAGCAGGTAACAAAAGACGCCGACCAAACCTTTGAGGCCCCGAAACTTCTGAGGTCGTAAACAGCCGTCTTGCTTTTGTTATTGTTAATTGCCCTGAACACGTGCTTGATTTGCTTGAAAATGATGACTTAAATAAAGTACCTACGTAAACAGTACCTACTTTCTGTCATAGTCAAATACATTTAAAAAAGTAGGTGTACAAAAATAAATGACCTATAAATTATATCGAAACAACAATTGTCTTATCACCTGTACCAATTCAATACCGGTATTATACTGTAAATTTTGGGATGTTACCTAAATATATTGCACGGCCGCTTTTTTGTAGCTATCCGAACTTGGTCGGGTTATGTAGGTTTTCGATGCTTCGTCAGTATTATAATTGTTTTTCTTTAATTACTGAATTTAATGACATGAAATTTTGCATGTGAATAGTTGAATGAATACACTAATTATTTGCATACATTTTACCATGCAATTCCTTTAGAACGTCATGATATTTGACTGCTTTGTAAACAGTGATCTATTCGTGGTAAATTGTCCGATAACTAAAAGTAAAAAAAAGTAAAAACGTTTATTCAGTAACAACTTAAATCTAGTGTACATACAGCGAACCCCCTAATAAAGGGCATAGCCCTGTGACTTAGGGTGGGTTAGCTCAACCCAGATTATGAACAGTTTGATTTACAATATATTGGGAACTGAGAATACTATAAACTTATTATACAATACACAAGTGACACATCACCTAACTATGGAACAGCTTATCTCATTGCAAGCCACAAAAGGCATTTTAAATTTATAAAACTCTATATAAATGGCCTCAAAAATCTCTCAGTTTCATCATAAGATAATGAAAGAAGCCATTTTAACAGTTTTTTCTTACATTCATATTTATTCAAGTTATACATTTTAAAAATTTTACTTATAGAATTATACAGCATTGGAGAAAGATAGATACTATGATGAGTGCAAAACATCGTGTTAAATTTTTCTCTATAGCAAACTAAATCAATCCTTCGCTTAGAAACATTTGCACATTTGTACGCAAACTGATGCTGAAAAAGAGTTGATTCCAAAACGAACAACTGACGCACAGTAAGCAAGCCACAAAACCGATACAGTGATACGGTAGGGAAACGGAATGGCTTCCTAAAAATTACCTTTAACAAAGCTCTTTGAGCTCTCTCTATTCTTAACATTGTAGTCTTATGTATGCCGCCCCAAGAAGTGATGCAGTATGTCAAAAGGCCTCGGCAGAGTGCGAGATAAACATTCTTAAGAACTTTTTGGTTCATGACATCACGTAACTTCTTAAAAACACATATGAGAGATCTTACCCTTCCACAAAGGCTATGGATTTGATGCTGAAAGTTCAAATTGCCATCAATAAATACACCGAGATATTTGACAACATCACATCTCTCAATATGTGGGCACTGCTGACATGTCAGTTGGTTCCTACAAACAGATGAGTGGACCTTCAATTTCATGTCACTGCCTGGCTGAGTAGAGTTCCGTATAGAGAAAGGTATATACTTGGTTTTGTTTATATTTAGCGTAAGTAGGTTCTGATTCAACCAATAACACACCAAATCAAAGCTCTCTTGTGCTGTACGAAAAGTGTCCTAAAAGTGCCGTGTCATCAGCATAAGAAATAATGTTGACTGATTGAGGTAAAGATAAGGATAATAAATCATTCATGTATAATAGGAACAATTTAGGACCTAGAATACTACCCTGAGGGACACCATATTGAATATTTAAATCAAGACTTTGATGCTGATTAATTTTGACACATTGGGTACGGTTTGTAAGATAATCTGAAAAGAGTTCTAGAGCCTTGCCACGAATACCAATGGTTTCAAGTTTATATAACAAAAGTGGTATGAAAACAGTGTCAAAGGCCTTAGAAAGGTCCAAGAATATAGCCAGCACCTTATTTTTATTATCCAATTCACGGGCAACAAAAGATGTCACATGATGAACAGCTTCTGCTGTCGACTTGCCATTTCTAAAGCCAAACTGGTTATTAGAAAGAATGTCATTATGTTCAATAAAAGAAGTAAGCCTTTTGTTTAAAATCTTCTCTAAAATTTTGGATATCGCCGGGAGGAGAGATATTGGACGATAGTTATGAACACTATCCTTAGCACCAGCCTTGTGTATCAATGTAACCACAGCTCTTTTAAGAGACTGAGGAAAAACACCTTGTTTGAGACAATTGTTAAAAATATGAACTAAAATAGGTGTAATTATAGGCTTAGCAAGTTTTAAGACTTTATTTGAAACTAGATCCCAACCACAAGAGCACTCAATTTTTAGTTCGTTAATAAGAGAATCAATTTCTGAACTGTCAGTGTCCAACATTACAAAAGAGTCACAGCTTCTCTGCAGAGGATTAACTCTTAACTTTGATAAGTATGCTTTGCCGAAGGAATCAAAACAACCATCCGAGATATTTTCAGCTAAAGTTTTTCCAACATTAACTAAATGTTGATTAATATTGTTGATAGTGGTATTACTGTCGACTGCTTCACTCAAAAGTAAATGACTATGACTCGATTTAAGATTTGCTCCCGTAATAGATTTGATGGCCTCCCACAAGAGTTTTTGATTTTTTCCTGCCTTATCAATCCTATCTCTATCATACTGCCTTTTTGTTTGCTTGATAAGATTGAAATAATAAGATTTGTATCTATGATATGTGGTTTTAGCTATTTCATTATCAGGGTTTCTTTTATATTTTGCATGGAGACAGTCCTTATTCCTTTGACATCTGAGTAGACCCGGTGTCATCCATGGCTTCAAGACAATTTTTCGACCAGAAACTTTCACCTCTTTAGAGCTATTGCTAATAACGTTTTGAAGTTTGGAAATAAGAAAATCTGTACAGAAATCCGGATCATCAGATTCAAAAATAGGACCGAAGTCAGTAGCTTTTAATAGCGTTCCAACATTCTGAAAATCAATTTTTTTGGAAAATTTAGGATACTGATAATTGGACTCACACTGTTGAAGATGAAATACAACTGGCCTATGATCAGTGATAGTAGTGTCAATAACAACAGTAGATACCGATGACCTTGAGCGCACAAATACATGATCCAAACATGAATCTGAAGCCACTCTAGTAACAAGACTATGGCAACATATTAAACCATAGAAAGCTAGCATATTTAAATACTTTTCCGTGTTGGAGTCTCTAACATAGGGCATTATATTAATGTTAATGTCTCCAATCAAAGCGAAATTTGGTATTCCCTTGTACTCAGCCAAAACCCCATCCAAAAACACAAAAAAGTTGTCAAAACTACCTTGCCTTGAGCTGACATCCCTATCGAAAGCGTGGTGGCGATAAATAGCAAGAATTACTATGTCTTTTGATTTTAAAACAATGGCATTGCAGCTGGTCGAGTCGACCTCATTCACAGTGAAGAGCAAATCATCTCTAATGTAACTCTTTAATTACTAACGGAACATCATTGATACTTGGCAACGTGTTGCAGACACTTACAAGGTTTGTATAAACGTGAAAATCTAGACCCCAAAGTGCTTACTTTAAGAACTAAGACCTAATAAGCGTATTTTACGTTTATATTTTTATCTTTTAAGCCTTACGATTTTTTCTAAATCTGTTTATTAAACAAATATACACAAATTCAAAACAACGTATGTAAAAATCTATAGCTCTCTATGTAAGCGCTTTGTATGAAAACTAGCTAATGGCCAAACGTTCGCGTAGCGGAAACTTGAATTTCTCCGAAGTTTATGCATGCACTAATTTTATTCATACATACACAATTACACACAAATACACACTAATTATTGGACACATCTCTTTTCTTCTAAAGTCAATGGATCAAAAAAAGTTCCGCTGGGCGAACGTTCGCCCAGCGGAATCAGTTTTTGGTGAATTTCTCCACAATGGCTGCGTGCACAAATTTTTTTTTACCATACACAATTATACGACGTCATACACTAAATATCTGCATAATTAAAATCTTTAAATTCAACAACATTTCGCTGCGCGAACGCACACGCTGCTATGTAAAAGAATACTGATTATCTGCAGTTCTTTCCGGCATGTCGTAGGAAGCGACTAAGGGACTATAGGGGTAAATGGAACCTGTAAGGTTGTGACGTTAGAAATGCCTATAACCGCCGAGTGTATGAGGAGGTGTATGTATGTCCATGAAGCGAAAGTGGTCAGGAACGAGATAAATGGGCATCCGTGATATCCTTCTACATAGAGGCGTTATGTAAATACACACTAAAGTATTAGCGTGTGTTAAGGACTACCTACCTTTGTTTTTACTTGTATGTCCTTGCATTGTTACAGAATTATTATTGTAATTCTTCTACGCATGCAATGGTGGTCTTTAATTAAGACTGCACTACCTGTATAACATGATGAAACATGTTTTTTTATAATGTTGGATTATAATAAAGAATAAATAGATCAATAAAATAAATAAGCCGCTTCTTGAGAGAAGTCCAGTGCCTATATACGGCGATATGGTTCACTACCTATCACGTTCGGTGCTGGATATCTAGTGATATGCGGGCTTTGAGTGACCCATACCTAACATGCCTTCGAAATTTCGGAGATAGGCACTCACGACTCTGATTACCCCGCAACAATAAAAAGGGAGTGTGTGTACACAAATCGTGAAGCGTATGTTATGTTTATGTTGAAATAAATAAAGTATGTGTATGTTTTATGTGCCAAGGCAAGGTGCGAAGACGATCTGCGCAGGTTGGCCGGCATTGAATGAATGCGAACGGCCACTGACAGGTAGAAGTGGCGTCATTTGGGTCAACAGTGGTCCTACAGTGGATTCAGATAGGCTGATGATCATGATGATGTTTTATGTTCCAGGTATCACAGCATCGATGCTTTGGTTCATAATGTTGCCCTGCAAGGAAGTTATATGGGGTACTAGACAGCAGTACAAGATAGCCGGTTGTCCAACATTTCTCTTCTGGGCTGTCCGACTAGGCACCGACTACATGTTCGCATTCCTGGTCGTTTGGTGTCCAACCATAATCTATTTGTGCGTCTATCCAAAACTTAATGACTCTCCAGAATTTGGTAAGTTTTGATCTGGGTCCCTAGCCGAGTAGCAAAACGGTATGAGAATAGAATTGAAAAAGCGAAATTTGATGTTCCATATAACATGCTCAATATTTACGCTCAAAACTGACCTAGGAGAAACAAAATCTGAGGTTTTCTACACCCAGAAAGGGATTGAATGTATATATGTAGTTATATACATACACATCACGCCTGATTCCCTGTAGAGGGGTAGGCAGTGATCACTGATCCTCATTTGTCCCGATCCTGACAGACCACTCGCTTCATTGACACTCATACATCTTCTTATACACACTCGGCGGTAATAGGTACCCCCAACGTCACCTTTTTTCAATATAGCGTCTATCTGACTGTTATTTGTCTTATTAGGCCGGCCTCTACGTAACCGCCCTTCCACTTAACTCATATATATTCCTTTTGTCAATCTACAATCATTCATCCGCATAATATGTCCAAGCTATATAGTTAAAGTAAATAAAATAAAAGTAAGTGTTTTTTTTTATTTTCAGTTTACCCATTGATGCGCATCGCGGCTTTGGCCATCCTATCAATGATAGCTTACATGTACTTCTTCAGCTACATATTCAATGAAGGCGCAATTGCCCTCTTCGTGGTGACTCTCAACGTTATTCACTGTAAGTATTCTTTCTAACTCAGTATAATTTCATCACAGGATACGGTAGACTAACCTGACTTATGTATACTATCTTTACACTATACTATACTAGCCAGACACCTGAACAAAATTATAAAAAATATTTCATTAGAGACATTTCATTATTACGGTAAGGGAAAACATCGTGAGGAACCTACTTGTTCTCCGAACAGGGTAACGGTCAGTACTTGTAAATGGCGACACGGCTTACCACCCGTTACAATGTGTACTGGCTATCTGGTCAACACATGAGTTCGAGGTGGCCATAGAATTACTACCTTCGCAATTGCGGAGATGGAAACCTGATCCTCTGACTACCCCGCAAGGGTTAGTGGTCGTCAACGCGTTTGTCTTTATGTATTTATTTTTTAACACTCGCGATTTATATTCATTTAATTTATTATGACCGGGTCGTATCACGATAAATTAACAAAGATATATGATTACCTTTATTTTGCCCGACGTTTCGACCCAGTTGCATAGGTCGTGGTCGCGGGAAGACTATATCTATATATATTTGTTCGTCAGATTTTGTCCTAGCACTGGCGAGCAGGTCAGATATGCCGTGGGAGCTTCACGAAGCCATATTCACCTATGTGCGGCCCTTATTCTACTTCATGCCCTCAATAGTGTTCGCTGAATCATTGGTGGAGAACATCAACGTCCATCGCTTCAACCTCTATTGCGTTCTCAATAGGAAGGACTGCCCTAACATCCCGTTCTTTCACGAGAGATTCCGCAATGAACAATGTTGTCGTGAGTTTTTTATTAGTCTTGTCGTGTAGTGTAGAATTGGTGCGGTTAAAATTAGAAATCAAATTAGAAGTGATAATTAATTGAATATTGATAAAAAAATATTTATAATAGGGTGATCTTCCCGGTAAGGCGTAAGAAACAACTAAGGGACTACTGGCAAATGGATATGTTTGGACTATGAGCAAAAACTCATACATGAATGTTATTAATAAATGTCATAGAAACCGCTCCTACGTATAATAATGTCCTTCATTCCCTTTCTGTAGACAGAACCGCGGTGATATAATATCTTCTAGGTCACTGTTTAGCATGAATATTGGAATCATTGGTGAAAAGTTGCCAGGCTATCGCCCAATAGATTGTATTTACCCTTAGTCCTTTAATCGTCTCCTACGACATTTTGCATTCCATAATATACTGATAATAAAATTGATCATGGAGATATTATGTGACCCGGGCTCTGTCGACCCCGATAAAGGCATGACTATATTTTTTGGTAACGTAATGACAAGCCGTAAATTTACATGACATTTATATATATGCTGAGAAGAGAGGCAGCCAATTGCATTTTATATTAGTCCCAAACTACTGCTAGGTTCAAGTTAGTGCATTACAATAATAATTTTCTTTTTCAGAATCTAAGAGCTCGCGACCATTTACTTTCGGTGAATATGGGAATACATTAGCGTATGTTCTAGTCGGTCAAATTGTTGTGTATATGGTAAGTGATGAATGTGGAATACACAATAGACATAATCATGTCTCTGAGTTTATCTCTACCTCGAAAGAAAATCGCTGCTAATCGTATATAATACTGAACATATTACTACAATCTGATTGTTCAATCATATTACTACAATATTACTACAATCTGAGTGTTGTACTATAACATTTGACGTAAATGAAATGAAATTAGTTATCTCTGCCCTCACTACATCTAGCTGGGACGTCAAATGTTACCTCCGAAGTTCCCTCCACCTCTAAAATGATAACGATTTAGGTACTATTTATCATAGAGATATCTATTGTACACGGTCGGACTACCTTGTCGATGCTCAGAGTTGGTAATGAGTACATCTAAGCTATATGTACAAAAAAATTTAATTATTAATAAATTTTGTTTTGTAACTTTGTATTGGCACTAAGCAAAAAATTTTGAAAACTCGAGTTTCTTGTTGGTTCTTCGAGTCAGGGCTTCCGAACCAACGATAGACTTTTAATGTGAGATAACCAGGGTCAGGCCAATGTATGTCTTACAATTAATATTTTTTACTTGTATTGAATATAAACATTAGTTTCATAACACTTACATCAAGTATCTTTTAGTTCCTGACGATTGCCATTGATATTAAATTAATACGAAGATTAGTTCGGGTTATGAAGATAAATAAAACGGACCGTAAGAAAAGGAGAAAATCTAACATCTCTGCCACAATAGTCTATGCACCTAGTTTAGAAGGTCTAAGCGAGAAAATTGCAATTGATGAAGCTATAGTTGATGGTAATTAACATGACATATACTTCACGGGATAGTTTAAGATTTCCTTGACCATCTCTGCAGTTGCAGTGATTCTATGACTACTTACATTTTAATAAGTAACCACTTTATGAAATAGGTGGGTAAAAGTATCGCCATTTACACGTGCTGAGTATTACTTATTCCTAGAAATAAGTAACCTACCAAAGTTTTCATTCTAAAGATGTTATCCCTGACGTATGCGTATGACGTATAAGTGACGAGTGGTCGGTGTTGCCATTTGCACTGTCTTTTTACCGCGTATTACCTTTTTACGGATATGTATCTATATTCAACGGGAACAGTTGTCCTATAGGCATAAGTTCCTATAGGTAATATGCCTGCTAATTAGGGCTCTCAAATAGTAATAGAACTAGAATTTGTTCCGTATTATTTTCAGAATAAATGATGGTTGAAACGAAACCTCCGGCCAGCGGGATTTTTTTTTATAACGAAGTTGATCGCGCTGAAATGTAGTTCTACAATTAGGGCTATGCTATGTGAACACATAAAAGCCAAAACAGACATGGGTTTCATTCATGAAATACAGAAAAAACACGTTAATAAAAAAATCTCTATTCAGCGGAAAACTTTTTATTTAAGTCAAAAACAAAATTCAAAAGCATATCATTAATTAGGGCTAAACATATAAATGATAAAAATCAATAATTATTTCAAGGTACGTAAGCAGACTTTAAGAAATACAATATTAGGGAGAAATCAAACTTTTTCGTAATAACGAAAGGGGCATGATTACGAATAGTTAAAAAAATTAAAAGTAAGTACCTATTTACTTCAGTAGAATATTACTATTTTTACTAAGTACTACCTAGTACTTAGTAAAAATAGTAATATTCTGGTTTTAATTTACCAATAAAATAAGGTTTTTCGTCTAACGTATTTGTAATCATGTAGGTATGTAACGCATAAAGAGGAGTTCTGGAAATAACAGGTATGTGATACTAATGTGTTGATAATGTCCCTAAAATTAATGCCCGTTAAAGCTACTTAAATTTGTATGTACATTAAAATATGAGGCAAATTTTTACCAGAACTCTTATTTACTTTTGGACCGATGTCGTCGTAACATTCCCATTTAATATTTCTCCTAAGGCAATGTGCTCTGTAATGTCCAATGGCATCTGCAGATGCTGAAGGACAATATTCCACTACCGACAGCAGCCGATAAGTTTTCTTTTGGAGTAATAATATTGCAGGGACATTTGTAACCATTATCTTAGGAGTTCCGATTAATTCGTAATCAATTTGTAATCTGCTAAAATACAAAAGCAAGTTTGAAAAGTACAAAAGCAAGTTTGAAAAGTGTAAGCAAAGGATTAGCCCTAATTAATGATATGCTTTTGAATTTTGTTTTTGACTTAAATAAAAAGTTTTCCGCTGAATAGAGATTTTTTTATTAACGTGTTGTTTCTGTATTTCATGAATGAAACCCATGTCTGTTTTGGCTTTTATGTGTTCACATAGCATAGCCCTAATTGTAGAACTACATTTCAGCGCGATCAACTTCGTTATAAAAAAAAATCCCGCTGGCCGGAGGTTTCGTTTCAACCATCATTTATTCTGAAAATAATACGGAACAAATTCTAGTTCTATTACTATTTGATAGCCCTAATTAGCAGGCATATTACCTATAGGAACTTATGCCTATAGGACAACTGTTCCCGTTGAATATAGATACATTTTACGGATTAGGTTTCCTCACGATGTTTTTACCTAACCATAGTATTCGCTGCATTTGGTAAATGTAGTTTATTCTGTAAGAGAACTCGGATTCCTTCTTTACGTACTATTTATATGTTCTACTAGGATTGAATCCTATACCCACTGAGACAGAGTCAAGCCCTCAACGATTGAGCTACGCGTCGTAAATATTAATCTTGTATCCATAATGTTTATTTTTCATACAGAAAAAAAAAGAAAAGACTATGCAGTGCTGGTGCATAACGTAAAAAAAACATTCATGAATAGGTGGTGCAGGTCGATAAGAGCTCTACAAGGGGTAGACTTTAGTGTGAAAAAGGGTAAGAAATTGTATACCTATTTTGTAAAGAGCTTACCGTTTTGCAATTAATTATCTGCTGCTATGTTTGTTTCTTTTGTTTAATAATTTATGTAGGTATTTTTTTTTAAGTCCCGAGTCTAAAATAACCGTTTTCCATCATATTTCTTTATATTTATACCCATCCGTATTATCACTGTCGAGTAGGTTGAACGTTTTTTCATTACTTTTGGGGCTCAAACTCTTAATGTACTGATTAATGTACTCTTGATTAATTAAAGCTGCTATCGATCTCAAGCTGCAGTGTATGTTTTTATAAATGTAATTTTTTCTCAGATTCAATTGACCATGTTACGTTGCAGGGGAGTTTTTAGGTATTTATGGACCGAATAACTCAGGCAAAACTACAATGTTAAACATATTGACCGGCCATGACTTTGCCATGAAAGGCAGAATTTACTGCAACGGCTATTTCAAGGAATCTTTCGCTACAAAAGTGAGTACACTAATCTATTGCTTCTTACGACAATTAGTTCATTAACGCTAACCGATACATTATTGAAAGAAGGTATAACAAAATAGGTAAAAACGATAACGGAATAAGGAAAAAAAAACAAATTTTCTCTCCTCCACTGAATTTTCAGACTAAAGCACAGGCTAAGGAAAGCTTCAGCTATCGTTTCACCAGACGCGTGTTTAGCTCTCTAAGAACTGAATAATATTGCCTACTTCAATTTTAAATATTTGGTTCGAAATTAAATTAATTACAATTGTAACATACTCGTACATATACATTCACATCCTTTAATACACTTCGGATTGTTTTAAACATTAATATTGGGGCTGCAATGTCATAATGGAACATTGATAGTTTCCGAATAGATTCTATTTACCCCTAGTCCCTTAGAATAATATAATAGTTAGTGCTTGTAAATGGCGACATGGCTTGCCAACTGTCACATTGAGTACTAACTATCTGGTCAACACGTGGATTTGAGGTAGCCATAGAATTACTACCTCCGCGATTGCGGAGATAGATACCTTACCTTTGACTACCCCCGCATGGTTTAATGATTGTGAACACGTTTGTCTTTTTGTCCCTTAGAATAAAACAAATTATAAATATCTATTTAATCTAATCAAAGTACCTTAGACCCATTCCTCCGTCAGAGGATCAGTCTGGATATACGAAGTGGGAACGCAGCCAGCACAGTGGCATTCTGAGCCTCAATCTCAGCGATAGATATGTAGCCTTGAGCAGTTGAGTGTAGGTTATAATACTTATTTCTGTGTATTTGAAATTGTGTTTATTTCCAGTATTATAATTCGATTAGCTACTCCATGCAGAACCGGGGATTAGATACTTTCTTAACAGGCCGAGAGAGCATGGAGATTAACCTTTGTATGCAAGGGTTTCGAAAGTCCCTTATCAAGAAGAAAATTAACTCGTGGATGAAATTCGTAGGTTGGTAGCTTTTGAATTAGATGTGTCAACTCGCGAACTTTAGGACAGACCCCTCATTCGGTGGACCACCAAATGATGATCCGTTACCCCATTAACCCCCCGATACAGTCCCCGTGACCCATGCTCCACCTTTCCGAGAAACCGGAGGTAACGAATGGTGAACCTCATCGCTGACCCCAAAGATTTTTCATACCTCGCTCCATTAAAGATGCGCAAGGGACTCTATCCAGAGGATAGCTAACTTCCTCAGGGATGAACGTGAAAAAGATTCAATATTTAGACACCTCGATCATCGACAACTCAGACCGGCCTCTTTTCGCCTTTCGGCAAGGGTTTTGGCTGGTTGTGGAAACCTTGCGGGTGGTGGAGTTCACCACATCGCTATGCCTTAAGATATTAAGATTATCTATAAATTCATTTATATATATACATATATACTTAACAAATGGAAAAAACATTTCGTCACTTTCACATCACATTTCTTTAAATTAATGTTATTGCGATCTGCTTTTGCGTATATAGTAATTTGATTACGCTGCTAGGCATTCTTAAATGTTGAAATA
>JAMBLF010001982.1:0-15919 GCA_030578115.1 Leucoptera coffeella | reverse complement strand
AGCTATATTGAACAACAGTTTTACAAATAAAGGAATTAGTTATCATATTTAAAACTTTCAAGGAGATGCACAAATGAACAGCTAAGGTTAACCTATTATACCTGATGAATGGTTTAATACTGACTCTAAAGTAACAAATGTAATAAAGACAAAACACAAATAAGATATTGTTGATGTACTGACATGGTTTTAATATATAATTCTGTTATGAGTACTAGAAGTTGTAAGGTCAGTAGCATAAAAGCAGAAGTAAAACAATAACTTACTTGCTGGAGAAAACTAAATCCATTAGCAATGTTTTTGGAATGCAGATCCCAGGTTAAATTAAACTGTTTATGCGCCATAATTGATCCAGTATTAATTCATTCGGAATCAAAAAAGTCCAATGTAAGAATCAGAAAAACACTAACAAACATAAAGTAAACACGTTCAACTCTAGAGATCCCGCCACATAAGGTGGCAGTTGGAGGCGTCGCCACAGTCGCGTAATTCAGTGTTACCAGTAAACACGCCAAAACTAGCACTCACTGTGCCATACGGCTCGATACATTATAGGTTTCATTTGTAACGGTCTTTGGTTGCAGAGCTATAAACTCAAATAAAACAAATTAATATATCAAAGTCAAAATATGTTTATTAAACTATTTCAAACATGATTAATAATTAACGGGACTTATCCTTCTTATTATATATTACATATATTATGTGTTCCTTCACTCTGTCCGCAATAGACCGTTTAGTGTGTTCGACGTAGGATTTCCCACAGCTGCAATCAATCTTATACACACCCTTATATCTTATATCATGAGTATAAATCGCGAATCTCTTAAAACTATTATTTCAAACATGGCACTGAGCATTGTCTTTACATATTTTTTACCGAGGTTAGATCAGCGGAGACCCTAGCTTGGAGAAGAACTAACAAGAAACTCCGGAAATCAATTTATTATAATCACCCTTAACAAACATAAAAATTACAAAGAGTGGGCAAAAAACACAACGCTGGTAATACTAAATTTACCTTTCATACAAAATAACACGCAATGGCGGTAACGTCAAATTTAGTTCCAAGTTTGGCTACTGCCACCTTATGTGGCGGGATCTCTAATGCAGAAAACTAGAGATCGCGCCACATAAATTGGCAGTAGGAGGCGTCGCCACAGTCGCGTAATTCAGTGTTACCAGTAAACACGCCAAAACTAGCACTCACTGTGCCATACGGCTCGATACATTATAGGTTTCATTTGTAACGGTCTTTGGTTGCAGAGCTATAAACTCAAATAAAACAAATTAATATATCAAAGTCAAAATATGTTTATTTAAAATAGGCCCTATCACAAGCTCTCTTTGAAAGTTATCTTATGATCTAAGTATAAATTAAAAAAACTATTTCAAACATGATTAATAATTAACGGGACTTATCCTTCTTATTATGTGTTCCTTCACTCTGTCCGCAATAGACCGTTTAGTCTGTCCGACGTAGGATTTCCCACAGCTGCAATCAATCTTATACACACCCTTATATCTTATATCATGAGTATAAATCGCGAATCTCTTAAAACTATTATTTCAAACATGGCACTGAGCATTGTCTTTACATATTTTTTACCGAGATTAGATCAGCGGAGACCCTAGCTTGGAGAAGAACTAACAAGAAACTCCGGAAATCAATT
The DNA here is from genome assembly GCA_030578115.1 of Leucoptera coffeella. Taxonomy (NCBI): domain Eukaryota; kingdom Metazoa; phylum Arthropoda; class Insecta; order Lepidoptera; family Lyonetiidae; genus Leucoptera; species Leucoptera coffeella. The sequence continues at coordinate 14,246 of JAMBLF010001982.1, read as the reverse complement.
TATTATAATCACCCTTAACAAACATAAAAATTACAAAGAGTGAGCAAAAAACACAACGCTGGTAATACTAAATTTACCTTTCATACAAAATAACACGCAATGGCGGAAACGTCAAATTTAGTTCCAAGTTTGCCTACTGCCAATTTATGTGGCGCGATCTCTATTCAATTTACTCCGCTCTTACATGCCATTGATATGGCAACGCTTGCGATAATTCTAGAGATCGCGCTAAATTTAGTATTACCAGCGTTGTGTTTTTTGCCCACTCTTTGTAATTTTTATGTTTGTTAAGGGTGATTATAATAAATTGATTTCCGGAGTTTCTTGTTAGTTCTTCTCCAAGCTAGGGTCTCCGCTGATCTAACCTCGGTAAAAAATATGTAAAGACAATGCTCAGTGCCATGTTTGAAATAATAGTTTTAAGAGATTCGCGATTTATACTGTATAGTATTATATTATCTGTGCTCATGATATAAGATATAAGGGTGTGTATAAGATTGATTGCAGCTGTGGGAAGTCCTACATCGGACAGACTAAACGGTCTATTGCGGACAGAGTGAAGGAACACATAATAAGAAGGATAAGTCCCGTTAATTATTAATCATGTTTAAAATAGTTTTTTTTATTTATACTTAGATCATAAAATAACATTCAAAGAGAGCTTGTGATAGGGCCTATTTTAAATAAACATAATTTGACTTTGATATATTAATTTGTTTTATTTGAGTTTATAGCTCTGCAAACAAAGACCGTTACAAATGAAACCTATAATGTATCGAGCCGTATGGCACAGTGAGTGCTAGTTTTGGCGTGTTTACTGGTAACACTGAATTACGCGACTGTGGCGACGCCTCCAACTGCCAATTTATGTGGCGCGATCTCTACCCTCGTCTAGTTCACAGAGTTAATACAAATAAATTTGCCACGTTCAGACAAAATATTAATAATATGTAATTCTGCCTATCCTGAGTAGAAAAATGCCTATGACGTGTTCGAAGTATTTTAAACTACTTAGGCGTGACCAGTTCTTGTTTGAGTGACCATCTAGATTGTTCATATTGTCAATCAGCAGGTTTTGAAACTGTCATTCATAATTGTCTGTATCTTTATGCGGTTACATAAATTTATCATCACCTGTCACGTTGCATACTGGTAACCAAAAATGTAGTCCCTTAGTGACCAAAATCCATCACAATGACCACAGGGGAAGACAGTTGTAATTGAATTTGAATTTAAATATTATATCGTTAAACGTTTTATTGAGTTGAATGCTATGTTACCGCTATTTCGCTTCTTCCGCTTATATTTCGATAAATGTCTATTTATTCGACGTAGTTCTGTTGTTTGGAGCCTGACTCTGTATCATTGGGTACAGAGTTCAAATCCCGCCTGACCATATTTCAGTGAAATTTGATGAATTTCTATGTACACTTTCGTGATAATAATACAGTATTGGAAAACATCTTGAAAAATACCCGTTCCCCGAACAGGTAATAGTTAGTGATTCTAAATGGCGACATGGCTTATCAACTGTCACATTGTACATTGAGTACTGACTAACTATGTGGTCAACACGTGGGTTCGAGGTGGCCATAGAACTTTTACCTCCGCGATTACGGAGACGAATCTGAACTACCACGCAAGGGTTAATGGTCATGAACTCGTTTATCTTTTGTTTTACTATGTCCAAACTATTGAATCTATCTTAGTCATAAATCGCCTTAATTTTATCTGTTTTTATATCAGTGAATTTTATATTGATGTACACTAATATTGATTGTGAACCTATGTAAATGTATGTCCTTGTATGCATGTAATGAGTAATTATTTAAAGTGATCGCTATAGCATTTATAAATAGCTACGGGGTTGCTCTATAATTGAAACTAATACAGTTCACATTGCACTACGATTCGATAGGATTAGGTAGGATGAAGAAGAATAATACTCATTTAATCCATGTATCATTTATTCCAGCCCAAATTTTAGGTTGGTTCTACGGATATGCGTATGTTAAATTTAAAAACGGTATCATAGTGCAAACGTCTAAGTTCTATATAATACTTGCATTTTTTCATTTATTATGTTTCCTGTATTCGTCTATACTAAGTCGTAAATTCAGTAACACTATCGATATTATCTTATACTGTAGTGCTGTCATTGTTAACTTGTGTGGTTTTGTACAAATACGAATAATAAGGTTTGATAGATACTCTAAACTTTATAAAATGCTCTATACTATGCTCAAAGATATTGACTGTACCTTATGTTTATGCCGAGATATGAAGATTCATTTAAAAACCCTCTTAACTACTACAGTCACCATTATCGTGTTTTGTGTCTTGAAAGTAGCCTTTATGGGAGTTTATTTTGTCAAAGCAACTGATACAACAATAGCAATAGCCATCAGAGTAGTTGTTTGCGTATTTATATCCTTAAACTACGATATCGTGTCTCTGAGCTTTATACATTTGGTAGTTTTTCTGATATGGAGATTGCGTATAATTTCGTCGCGGTTGAAATCACATTCTATTCACAGTTCAAGTCACTGTCGTACTGCTTATAGACTATATCTAGTTCTTATCGAAGTGAATAACGCTGCGATCATCGTTCACAAGATATTTCATCCACAGGTAACGTTATTTTGAAACAAATTTCACTTGGTATGCGTTGGCCTAATAAATACACTTATGTACGTTATACAGTTCCTCTGGTTCATCGTGACGACTTTGTTCCTGATAGCTGATTTCATCAGGGTTCGAATGGTACTAGGTAGCTTCGTTTTCGTAAGTATACCCGTTAATTACATGCATGAATTTCACAATTACTGTACATGGAAAAGACACGCAATTGTCTCACTTTTCCAAAAGTAATAATGATATTTGTGTAATATCTTTAAAAATTATGCTAACAAGCTGTTCTTCCAGGTATGTCGTAGATGGCTACTAAGGGACTAGGGGTAAATATAATATTTTGGCAATGGGCTACCAATCTATCACCTATGTTCCGTATGGTATCACAACCCCATTTTTTAAATTGCAAAAAAATTACGTAAGCGATATTATACCTCTGAGGATCTGTCCACCCCGAAAGTGATTTAGGACGTGAATGGATGTGTAATTTATTTTTAGTTCTTAAAAGAAACGCATAATATGAAATACTTTCTTGTATGTTTTGCAGACTGTCTGGACATTTGTCAGCACATTTTTAGCAATATATTCGGGGTATGGATTCGCATCAATAGCTTGTGATATTGTCTTTTCTGAGGTCAGAAAAATCCACGATATTTCAGTAGATATACAACTGCGGCATAAAACAGGTACTTAAATATTGATTTTTCATATTTACACCTATAAAATAGTGTATTTACGAAGCTAAAAGACCAATAACGATAGTGTTATTAAATTGTTATTAGATTTAAAATAAGAACTTTATAAAGTGTACGCATAAAATATTTTTGATCGTTTTATGCATATCGATATACCGCCCGTGTAGGTGATGTATTTAATAATTAAATTAAATTTTAATTATTAGGCGACACGTTATAATAAAATTATACTGTATAATATCAGGGAAGAGTGAAAATATTTACTTCACATACATAACTAATTAATTATCTATTGTAAGTATTTTAAAACTGTTAAAGCTCAATATAGTTAAATATATGTCACTCTATACACACGACATACTAAAATTTTTCGTTTCCGAAACCACGTTTGAATACGTATATAGACTGATAATTTTTTCAGGACCTCTGCGTTACACTGCGAGAAAAATACAACGTTTGCTAGAGGATTACAGAACACCATTCTTTGTGTGGGGAAACACCCGATTGAGTTTAGCTAGCTACTGCAGTTTTCTTAGTTCATTGATGTTATTGATCTTAACGTTCCTGGAATGTGCTAAGGTGTCATCACTTTCAAATCAATAAATTAATGGTCTGGAAGTATTGTCAATTAACTAGAACGAAATCAAACTATGGTTATCTAAGTATATAATTAGCACATCAATCTAATAAAGCCAACAATACGACCCAAAATTGCTACAATGTTGAAATGCCTGCAATACATTCAAGGATAATAAAAATTTATTGACACAAATAGTAGAGTATGTACGCGCTTTTTAAATAATGAATAATATGGTACTGCTCTCCAGTTGTGATATTATTTGCGTTGGTGTGAGTGTGGTTCGTTACAAATATACCTAGAATGGCAAAAGGTCATTTTCGATTAATTCAACTTTCATTTTATCCATTACAAATTCTTAACGACATATATGGAAATTCCTTCGTGAGATTCAGGAACGGCTATATAACACATACGTCTAAATTTTGATATTCGATTTCGATAATGTTCTCGATATTCTATCTTTTTAAACCCTAGATTATCAATTATTTTTATTGTTTGAAATCCCACTACAATAAAAGTTGGTTTTATTTGCGACTATAACTAGAATGAACCGCTTTCTCGGTTTGAGACTTATCTTTCGACTTGTTTTACGACTTATTTTTCACCAGCTACTTAATGCTATATTATCATCTGAATTCCTAAAACAAATTCTCCTAAAACATTAGTAGGGCATCTATAACTACTGAAGTAAGCAGGTAGTCAAGTAATTGTTAGAGTTTAAAAAATGCAGAACTTAATTATGAAATATGCAACAGATAAAAAATACAACAAGCACTCACATAGATCCCAAGAAGAAGCGAAATTGATCTTCACATATTGCCGCAACTTTATCGCTTTAGTATCATCTTAATATTCTCCATTCGATATCTCGCACCAAAAGGGCTAGCAGGTATACGAAATAAGGCCACATTCTCACATAGACAGAGTTCTACTAGACTTGCTTATCTATTTCTAACTTATCTACGATCATAATAGTACTTACAATCTATTTTATTGTTGCTAATATTGATGTTAGACACATAATATTAGTGTAAGATCATGTTGAAGAAAGATGTCATATGTATGTTTAATTAAGGATGATTATGACAAAATATCATAAATCATACATACGTGTTCACGACCTACCTTTGCGTGATAGTCAGAGGTTCAGATGTCCATCTCCATAATTGCGAAGGAATTAATTCCTTGGCTAACTTGAACCCACGTGTTGACCAGATAGTCAGTACTCAATGTAACAGATAGCCGTGTCGCCATTTAAAGCACTGACTATTGCCTGTTCCGGGAACAGGTTTCCTCACGAAGTTATTCATCACCATAGCAAATGGTGAATTTCACAAATGTATTTTTATTTCAAAACTGATACGTGAAAAATCTGTAATTTTAAGTTCTCTTGGTACATGCTCTGAGGTTGATCCCTGTACCCACTGATACATAGTCAAACCCTCAACGATTGAGCTACGCCTTTCAGAATTGTCCCAAAAAAGATATGTGAGGATAAACATAACACTGAATCACACTGAATTAAAAAAACACATAAGTGTACTTTTGGGGTATTCAAACACACACTTATTCTTTAGGTTTTTTTAATGAGGATAAAGGTAAGAGCAAATAAAAATCCAGTTAATTATTCAAAACCCCTATATTTAACTTCATTAATACTAATTACTATTTAGGCTATATTCTAATTACATAAACTAGAATCTGAAACTTAGAAGTCTGAGGCTCTTGCCCAATTATTCTTTTTCCAAAATCACACTTGCATCGCACTTCAGTAACAGGTGAAGTTATAAGTGGAGCTGAAAATTCGCTGCCAATGGTGAAATTTAATACTTTTATCACTTCACTATTAATTACACACCATTTTGCAAGAAGCATTAGTGGGCTAAGGCCCCTGGTTGTCTACATACATGTCCTTTTTATGCCTTTTGCACAACAATGAACCTCGGGTACATAGTATATATTGCTCTGTCCGTTACCTATAATAACAAAATTGTAATGAAATTACATACTTACAAACAATAATACATACAAATGTATATTTTTTGAGTAGGTGAGATCCTCTGACATAATATTTCCTAGGTTACGAGTATCTTGAGTTATTAGTTATAACAATTTTAAGGAATATTCATGATAGGTTGATAGCCTATTGCCCCATAGATTTAATATACCCCTTGTTCTGTAGCCACCTCTGACAACACGCTGATAGGAAAGGCATCTAGTTTTAATAACACAGGAAAAAGTCGATTAAAAAGGACTATTTTCATAATTTCGACTATCATTATGATATCTTATCACTTTCACGTGTACTGTCACTGTAACCCGTATTAACCTGGGACTTGAATTTAATATAACCAGCTGTCTTCTTCCCATTATTTTGTATGTTGTTGTAAAAGGCGATTGAGGGACGATATCTTTTCAAGTATGTTTGAGCATTGGTTATCCGGTAGAACAATATTACTAAAGCCAATATACATATGACGAAAGGTAATTTTGAACTTATTGTTCTGTCAACATTTTGTCTATAGATAGATATATCTATTTACATAAATATGTGACAATTCCAGTCAGTTATCAAGTGCATAGTAATATGTTAAGAGACCTGAATTATGCTACTTGATAAAGAGTGGTATAACATAATAACACAAGTGAAGTAATATTTAATCATGAAACATACAGAGATTGGACGCCTTTTGAGATTGCCACAGTAAAATGCAATAAGTGATTGAAACAAAATGTAATTTATTTGAATATAAAGTATTTTTTTGTTTTTGTTCTTCAATTCAATTTTGTTGTTATATTAATGTTAAATAATTATTTAACTTTAATATGATAGCAAAATTGAATTAAACAACACAAAAAACGTTACTATTGTACGAGTATATTATATATGTAATAAAGATTTATTATTATTACATAGTAGCCACCTATGAATCATTTGTGCACAGGCATAGTAGTAAGTTAAAGACGTAAATTTTATGATACTAGGCGATTTTCTTACCAGCATTAGTATTGTAAAATGGAATGGTGGTTACATTGAGGCCGGTCCAATAAGACATATGACAGTCAAATAGACGCCATATTGAAAAAGGGTGACATTAGAAATTACTATAACCGCCGCGTATGATCCCGAGTACTGCGTGGGTGGGTGGACCTTGTACTCCATCGACCGTAGGGATGATGGGGGTGCATACCTGACCCTCGGAATACCGGAACAAGAGGCCAACAGACTCGCCACCAACCAATACAGGATGAGCTGGCCTCTTGGTTCCATATACGCGCGGCCTTACAGGAGGGAGGACGTTTTGGTTGGCTCGGCCCCCGGCCCATCTGACCCCTGCTGCAGCGGCACGGGGTCGGGTGTGCCGCCGGTGCCGGCGGCCACTCCGGCCCCCTCTGTACTAGGCCAAACTACCGGCGAGGGGGAGTTGTCAGAAGACACTCTCACTTTAGACGGCGAGGACGATGGCTCTGTCAGCTCCTCCCCTTCGCTCAATTAAAATTATACAGACCAACCTCCAGCACAGCCGGACTGCTGCGACCACCTTGCGCAGGGAGCTGGAGGCAAATCACAATACCATAGCGCTGATCCAGGAGCCATGGATCAACAATGGAAAAATACAAGGACTGCCCTGCAGTAATGGTAAGATACTAGCAGCCATAAATATAACCAACCCAAGATCATGTATATACATTCCAAATCATGTATCGCATGTATTAATGACCGAGTTCTGTTCCAGAGATCTAACTACCATTAAACTACGTTACCAAGATGTGGGGCTCCCGCAGGTCATACTAGCGTCGGCCTACTTGCCGAGTGACGGCGAGATGCCTACTGCGGAACTGGCACAACTGGCAGGCCACTGCGAGCGTAATGGACTACAACTGGTCATTGCCGCGGACACGAATGCGCATCACACACTGTGGTGCAGCAGCAGTACAAACAGGAGAGGTGAGGAATTAGTCCAGTTTCTGTCCTCTACCAGCTTAAGAATTATTAATCATGGGTCCGAACCCACTTATGTAACTTCCAGAGCCCAAACTATTATAGACCTGACGCTGGCTTCCGAACGCGTCAGCGACCTGGTGCGTGGTTGGCGCGTGTCGGATGAGGCGTCGTGCTCGGACCATAGGTGGATTCGTTTTGAGATGACAACGGAAACTATTGTAAGTAAACCACACAGAGACCCTAGAAGAACCAGCCGTAAACGATATTCCCGGCTTGCTGCGGCATCTCTTAATAACATCAACGTATGTAGCTCATACAACACTTGTAATGAAATTAATAATCACGTGGAAGCAGTAACTACTGCTTTAATAACTAGTTTCGAGGAATCGTGCCCGCTCGTGGATTCCAACAGGAAGACCAACAAGGGTTCAAAATGGTGGAGTCCGGAGATGGAAACCCTTAGAAACAAGATGCGCAAACTCTTCAACAGAGCAATGAATACTAGGGACGACGACGATTGGCTGTCTTATAACAACACTCGTGCAAAATACAAGAAACTAATCAGAAAATGCAAAAGAAATAGCTGGCGTCATTTCTGCAGTAACATTGAAACGACTGATCAAGCCAGCAGAATAACCAAGGTACTTAAGAAAGAATCGCCCAGAACACCGGAGCGACTTAAAAAACCAGATGGTACCTACACTGAAACGGATCAAGAGACTTGCTCTCTCTTGCTCGATGTGCACTTCCCAGGAAGCATTCGTGCTGGCGTGGGAATTGATGACGATGCACCGGGTTTTCAACCAAATGAGAACGACTGGGACGCGGCAAAATCTATAATAACCGCCGAAGCAGTTCTTGCAGCAATCAACAGCTTCCACCCATTTAAATCACCAGGCTTCGATGGTGTTTTTCCCGGACTGATGCGTTGGTGCTCTGGCCACCTTTGTGGCCATCTCATCTCCATCTACACGGGCTGCCTGGCGTTTCGTTACACACCAAGGCGATGGAGGGAAGTCAAAATAATATTCATACCAAAACCGGGTAAAAGTGACTACTCACAAGCAAAGTCCTTCAGGCCGATAAGTCTCACCTCATTTCTTCTAAAGGCACTGGAGAGGATATGCGACAAACACATAAGAAACACAACACTAATAAGTGCACCACTACACAAAAATCAACATGCGTACACTCAAGGCAAATCAACGGACTCGGCATTACACACTGTAATTGCACGCGTGGAGCAGGCCATCCACCACAAACAGTCTACACTGGGATGCTTCATCGACATTGAGGGAGCATTCGACAGAACGAGCTTTGTGAGCATAGCAGGGGCCCTAGAGGGGCGTGGCGTTGAGCCCGCCCTCGCTGGTTGGGTGGACGGCATGCTGAAGGGCAGGACCGTCACCGTGACTGTGGGGGGGGCTTTGCGTGCTCAGGTTGTGCAGGGCTGCCCTCAGGGAGGTGTGCTTTCGCCACTTCTCTGGAATCTGGTGGCTGATGGGCTCATCACGAAGCTGAATCACGGATCTTTCTTCACCGTGGGCTATGCTGATGACATTGCCATTCTCCTGAGCGGACCTGTTGAGAGCACATTGTGCGACAGGATGGGTATGGCGCTCAGGACGGTCGAGGATTGGTGTAGAAATAACGGACTGTCTGTGAATCCGTCAAAGACCGAACTTGTGTTGTTCACCAAGAGGAGGAAGAGGGCGCCGCTGAAACTGCCACGGCTGTTCGGCGAGCGCCTGTCCCTGGCAACAGAGGTGAAATACTTGGGGATAATTCTTGATGACAACTTACGCTGGAACAAGCATTTGGACAAGAAGCTCGCAAGGGCCTGCGGGCTCTTCTTCCAGTGCAAACGGCTTATAGGCAAAACATGGGGCCTCAAACCTGAAATTACCAAGTGGATGTACACGACGCTGATCCGACCCGTAGTGGCTTATGGTTCAGTCGTCTGGTGGCAAAGAACTGAATTGTCCACGGTGGTACAGAAACTTCAAAGATTCCAGAGAATCGCTACGACCGCAATAACCGGATGCATGAGGACGACTCCATCGGCTGCCCTTGAGGTCCTGGTGGACTTGGCGCCCTTGGATCTGTACATTCAGCAAGAAGCTACTATGGCCGCAATTAGAATCGATAACTCGGGCCACTGGGCTCGCAGCGACTGTCCTCACACTAGGATACTAAAAAGGGCCCTGGCAAGGGAACCGCTGTTGGGGGCATCGTGTGACAGAATCCCTGCCGTGTGGGCAATGCAAAAAAACTACAGGAACAACATGCAGGAAGACGGAGATCGAGCGGACACCAAGTACGTCCGTATATACACGGATGGCTCCAAGACCCATAATGGCACTGGAGCGGGTATATACTCAATAGATCTCAACATAAATATATCACTGTCTCTGGGGGTCCACAGCTCCATATTCCAATGTGAATGTGTGGCAATTATCGAGGCGGCGGTCGCCGTTCTGCGACGTGGACTCAAGGGATACCACATAAAGGTGGTCTCGGACAGCGCTTCCGTTTTGATGGCGCTGTCCAGTACGACAATAACATCAAAGCTAATACACGAGTGTCATCTCCAGCTTAACAAGGTGTCCATTATGAATAGTGTGACACTGCAGTGGATTAGAGGGCATAGTGGATCACTTGGGAACGACGCAGCGGATGAGCTTGCAAGGAGAGGAGCGGGGGCGGCCTTAGTGGCTCCGGAGCCTTTGTTGCCCCTACCCTTTAGCAAGTTCAGATCATGGATAAGAACCTGGACCAGGGAACTACACAATTTGAGATGGAGGGAACACGATGGCTCGAGCCATTCAAAGGAAGTTTTTCCGGAGTTGGCCCCCAAATTAACGAACAAATTGCTTCAACTAACGAGAAGAGAACTGCGTGTGATGACCGAAAATATCACCGGCCATTGCAGACTAAACGGGCACCTATTCAAGCTCGGAATCACGGATAGCCCACTGTGCAGGGGCTGCATTGACTCCACTGAAACCATTAGCCACGTTGTCCTGGAGTGCGGGGCCGTGGCTGAAGATCGGGCTAAAATCCTTGGGAAACCGGGGTCGCTTCGGGAAGCCTGTGAAGACACTAGGCGTCTTCTGCGCTTCTGGCGGGTGCTGGGCTGGCTGGAATAGTCAGCGACATCACGCAAAATGGTCCCAGTGTGGACTAATTGCGGAAACCACGGAGCCCAATAAACTAAACCGCCGCGTATGAGTGTCAATGAAGCGGGACAGATGGGGATCCGTGATCTCTGCCAACCCCTCAAGAGGGAAACAGGCGTAATGTGTATGTGATTAGTATTGTTTACAGTTAAGTTTATTACTCTCTCTAATGTTTGCCATTTCTGTCCACAATTTTATTGATCGCCAGTTCAACTGAATGAAAGAAATTTTACATGTTTAAACTTTAATGATCATCACTTATTTGATAATATTATTCCCTACTTGGGTGCCAATTAAAAGTAAGTGTGTTACTTAAGAGTAATAATACCCAAGCATCATTACAAGGAAATAATCCCGTGCTAAACGGAAATAACTAGTTGGTGTTCTTCTCGGCATGTTGTAGGCGATTAAGGGCCTAGGGTTAAATGGAATCGATTGGGTAGATGGGCTAGCAACCTATCACACATCCCTAATATTAATGCCAAAATGAAACGTAAGAGACATTATTTCCCTAAGGTTCTCTCCACTTGAAAGGGGGAAGGACGTGTGCGTATAAGTATGTAAAACGAATATTACAGCCCCTGTTATAATTTATACCTACATAATATGTTGTATTATTCAACGTTAGTCACGTGACAAAAAGAATACAATCGGTCATAAACCAACAAATGCTAAGACAGATTCTGAGTGATATATATTGAGTCCTTATAAAGTAAGATACTACTATTGACTAATGTACAGTGACATATTTAAGATACAAAGTTTCATTGTACATAATACTATAATATGTATTGTTGTATATAAAAACTAGGCAGTCGTCAAAACTATGAATTAGTTAAAATGAAAATAGTAGAGTTAGTATTCGGTGAAAGTGTATTACAATTTTTTTGAAACGTTACACAACCAGTTTCATATAAAAACTTAAAATGTTTACAACATTGCTTAAAAAACTAAAATTACTAATTAGCTAATTTAGTTAAACTTAATTCTCATACAGACCCTTATTAAAATATATTTATACAGTAAAGAGGACACACCGATCAAATACCACCACAGTAACAAACATTTCAAGCAGGTAATCAGAACATTCAAAAACTATATTTATATCTACCAAAACAAACAAAAAGACAAACGCGTTCACGACTGTTAACCCTTGCGGGGTAGTCAGAGGTTCATGTTTCCATTTCTACAATCGCGGAGGTAGTAATTCTAAAGCCACCTTGAACGCAGTGTTGAGTACTTACTGTGACGTAATTTACATTGAAGTTTAATGGATATCTTTATACATTTTTGGTATATCTCAAACTACCCTGCCACAACAAAAATAAGGGAGTGTATACACAAGTCGTGAAGCGTATATTATGTTATGTTCTTTTTTCTAAACTTTCTATCACTGCTTCTGAAGTTCAGGCATTGAACTATTGTTATGAAATTGATTACTACTATCTATATTGAAATCGCTATCGTCATGTCTTTCCGTGTCTGAAGTAACCTTATTGGCTTCTAAACTGGACGCCGCCCCTTCGATGGCCGAAAAAATGGCCTTCTTCTGAATTTTACTTAATATCTTCTTGTCGTGAAACGCGTGAGTGTGCATGTGACATCTGAAAAAGGTTATAATGTAATTGATAATTTCGATATATTTAAAAGATTCTGATATTTTAAGACCTGTTATTTCATTCAGCTTTGTCATTGGGAACAATTATGATGCATAGAGGAATAATCTACGTTTTAACTCAACGTATCCGTCATTATAACCTAAGATATGAACACTCTAGGTATGTTACTCTGCACATTTGATCAGTGATCGTCTAACGCAAATTTGCATAGAAAAACAAATAACAATATCAGATAATATAAAGATGATGGACTGATCACTATGATGTTGTGCTCGATAATTCAAGTCTACTTATAAGACAATCAAAACTCATTAGCCTGATAAAATTGAGCTTTTAGTGGCCAGGAACATGATTTATAATTAACGTAGTAACATATAATAATAATAATAAAACGTTTATTTCACAACTACAAGACACACACGAAGACAATACAACATATATAAAGCACAGACTATAATACAAACACATAAGTAGTCCTTGTGTATGCTATTGCGGTGTAAAATAAGTTCCGTCTCAGTTTCGTGTTTTACGAATGGTGGACAATCGTAACGCAGACATTATGACGGAACCACAAAAGGGCAACACAGCTGTACACATATAGTCTGACTATATAATTACTCACCTATTAGTAACAATATTTCCTTTGGTAACTAGGTAAGCCGGGCATTTGAGGTTCCGATAGTCGACACACTTCCATCTTCTTACATCTGACTTCGTAGTGGAAGAGAGATTGTATATGTATCTATTCAGTATCACTTGCAAACATCCTCTGTTAGACACTGTGAACTGCAGATTCGACGGTGCTGTGAAATAAAACATACTTATATTACATACATATAACGACAAACGCATTCACGACCATTAACCCTTGCGGGGTAGTCAGAGGTTCGGGTGTCCATCTCCGCAATTGTGAAGGTAGTAATTCTATGGCCACCTCAAACCCACGTGTTAACCAAGACACATACATTCACATTCTATAATCCCTTGGGTTGGACAGAACCTCGTAAACACGATAATATCTTCGAAGTCACTTTTTATCATGAATAATCGGGGTTATGACGAAAAACTTCAATTTTAAATTGGTAATAGGTTGTTAGCCCATCCTCCAATAGATTTTCCCTAGTCCCTTAGTCGCCTCATACGACTTCGCAATTGATTTACGACTCAGACTAACACGGGAAGATAACGACAATAGATAGATAGCAGTTACAGTAATGCAAATAATATATTGCGTTGTAGATATTAAAAATAAAATTTCCATATACTTTAAGTCTACTCAGTATTGTATCAGATCCTAGGCGATATACCTACCAACTATAAGCCATATCACTACATAGTATTAAACAAAGTTGCTTTCTCTGTCCCTATGTCCCTTTGTATGCTTAAATCTTTGAAACTACGCAACGGATTTTGATGCGGTTTTTTTAATAGATAGAGTGATTCAAGAGGAAGGTTTATATGTATAATAACAGCCATTAAATAGCCAGAAGTGCGAAGCCGGAGCGCGTCGCTAGTATAAGTTAAAACTAAGTAGTAAAAGTACCTTTTTCTCCAACCTTCTCAGTGGGGAATGAAGGCTGCATATCAGTGTCCGAG
>JAMBLF010001981.1:0-15247 GCA_030578115.1 Leucoptera coffeella | reverse complement strand
TAACCTCTCTAACTGACATTTCAAGTTACTGATTATGTTACATTAAAATCTCCGAGAATAAAAAAACAATGGTGAAAACTGATGCATAAAGCAAAGTATAGTTTTTAATTAGACTAGCCATCCTCTCTGTAATTTCCTCCAACCACAGACCTGCACTGCCTAACGAGCAATTACCTTCGGGTGCTCTCGATAAAGGCTCTCACCGCAATCATCCGGTCTCTGCGGTACTGTACTTGTCTAGTCTATATGGGAAGTTGCATTGACATTAATTTAAAATTGACGTGACGTTCCATTCTTTGAAAGATATTTTATTCATTATTGTATGTCTTAAAGTTTAAATTGCTAACTAGCTATCTTTCTTTCTGTCCTATCATAAGACACGATATACATATTGGTTCAATACAATCAATTTGGTAGGGCTAGCAACCTCATGAATATTCCGTGACTAAGGAGTCATTAAATAACCGAGTTTTTGTCTACTCCAAAATCGATTGATTATATTTGTATATGTCAGTATACAATTACGATTTGACACATAAACATTCACTTCCTCTAATCCCTTTTGTGGTGAAAAGAATCACATCCAGTCAGCGCTAAAAGTGCAGTCCCAGAAACTTTTTATAAGGTTTTAGTTTATAAGAACAAAAGAGAACATTTTACATTTTAAAACTGGCACCACTATGCATTGTCATGGCCACTATACGTTGGCGTGCTTCGAAATGGAAAATATTGTCTTTTGATCTTATAAACGTAAACCTTATAAAAAGTTACTGGAACTTTTAGCGTATATGTGTATACATTTACGATATCAAACAGCTGGTTATATTATTCAAAGTCCCAGACTAAATCCAATTGTGTTCCTATGATTATATTGGTAAGGGTAGCTCCTTAATTAACTCCGGAACGTTAATGCCTATTACCACAGTGCGTGGTTGGAATAACAACCCCTCTAGTTAATCTAACAGAAGTCTGCATTAAGTGTTATGAGCGATGGAATGGTAACTAGTCATTAGAAGATGAGTTAGTTGCGTAATATGATATTGCTGTGGTTTGTGAACTGAAGTTTGAACTGTTGTTCGGAAGGAAATTACATATTAACTATGTCTACAGGAAAGTATTTTTTCTAGATTCTGGCAACCGATCTGGTTTCATTGAAATACACCTCATACATACCCTACTGTTAAAGGTAATTTACAGTGATCGAATTAGATATATAAATACATATTTCCACCATTATTATTACTATTTATGTGACAATAAGAACCCCTGAAATAAATAATATAAGTTACTGAATAAGTAGTATATGCATGTATCATCTTGTAAATACTTATACAACTACAATACAAATACAATATTTATATTTACTTTCTTATAATATTTTGCATTGCATTACATCATTACATTACATTATATATTGTATTACATTAAATTGGCTTTCTTACAATATTTTTCTACATCGTAGAATCAATGTATTTACCGAGATGAAATACATTTAGTTAGCACCAGTTACATCCAACATTAACAAGAAAATAACAATATAAGTATCTAGTAAATGTTTCCCAAACCGCAGTTAGTTGTTTGAAGCTCGTTTATTGGTTAAAGGGTGTTCCAAAGGCAAGCTGAGTTGGAACCCTCATTGAGTTGTGTCTGAAGTTCGTGAACTTAACCAAACTCAACCGCAACTCTTATTTAACTTGGGAGGAAGCTGTCTTCTTACAGGTCTTAGGTTCTAAGAGGTGACTAAGTATAAGTCTAGGTCCTATATTGGTATTAATATTTATGTATATGTTTAGGAAAATAGGCACATAATGATTGTTTTTTTGTATTATAACAGACAATACTCCTACATTTTACGATCTTAAACCTTGCATTGTTTGAGTAGAAAGAATAAAATTTTACTTATCTATCTTCATAATTTTTAAACAGTCATATCAAATCTACTTATCGATATTCGTTACCCAACGTGACAGATTTTATTATATGACTAAACGAGAGTTGTTTAACTAGTTTTGATAACCTCTCGACACATTTATTTTGTTATTGATTGCGAATATGCGGGAAATTACCAGTTCCCATACATACATACACACCACGCCTGATTCCCTGTAGAGGGGTAGGCAGAGATCACGGATCCCCATTTGTCCCGATCCTGACAGACCACTTTCACTTCATTGACACTCTTACATCTTCTCATACACACTCGGCGGTTATAGGTACTCCTAACGCCACCCTGTACCAGTCCACATTCTCAGAAAACATCGTGACGAAATCTACCTATTCTCCGACCAGGCTTACCTGATTTTGATCTGACAAATAAAACATTCTTATCACCTGTCACATTGAGTTCTGACTATCTGGTCAACACGTGGATTAGCGGTGACCGTAGAATTACTACTTAAACGATTGCGGAGATTGACACCGGCCCCTCTGACTACCCCGCAAGAGTGTTTACCCCGTCAACGTTTTTATCTTTTGCAATTTAAATACCTAAAGAGATTTTTAGTCAACTAGTCTGAATTTACTAAAATTGACATAATCATTTAGTATATACTTTTGTATATTTTGCCACATCATGCGCCATGATAAATACAAGTTGTTGCAGGTTATAATGCAAGGTAAAATCATGGGACGACGTAAACCAGGTCGTAGAAGAACATCATGGCTCAAGAACCTGAGGGAGTGGTTCGGCCTGAGCTCACGATCCCTGTTCCGTGCCGCTGCGTCCAAAGTAAAAATAGCCATGATGGTCGCCAACCTCCGCTGAGGAGATGGCACGAGAAGAAGAGAAGATATACTTTTGTATATATAGTGTACTATATATTAACGCTAACGGTGAGGGAAAACATCGTGAGGAAACTTGCCTATTCCTCAGGATAGGTAATAGTCAGTGCCTATATACGGCGATACGGTTCACTACCTATCTCGTTGGGTGCTGTCTATCTAGTGATACGCGGGCTTCGAATGACCCATACCTAACATGCATTCAAAATTTCGGAGATGGGCATTCAAGCCTCTGACTACCCCGCCATAATAAAAAAGGGAGTGTGTATACACAAGTCGTGAAGCGTATGTTATGTTATGTTAGTTTGAATTTATAGAAGCCCCATACCAGTTGTGACATATAAAATACTTTTTAATCATCTCGAAAAGGCTTTAAGCGGTTCTGATCATATTTCTGTCAAAGCATAACGTCGTAGAGCCACGACTGAACCATAAGTAAGACTTAGCAGCTTAATACTCTCGAACGCTCCTAGTTAAAATAAAAAGGCAGTTTGCACTCGCAGGGGACTTGTATAGAATGCAATCAGCTGTTTTTGGCATGTCTTTAAAGGCAAGATAAGTGTGTTCTTAGCTACTCGTTTATTGGGCTTGCTACAAATATTAGTACACGTATACATTCACGTCCTTTAATCCCTTTTGGGATGGACAAAACTTTGGAGGCGATAATATCTCCAAGGTCACTTCTTAGTATGAATATTGGGGTTGTGATGTCATATGGAAGATTGGTGACAGGTTGCTAGCCCATCGTCAAACAGATTTCATTGACCCCTAGTCCCTTAGTTGGCTTCTACGACATGCTGGGAAGAAACGCAGCTAGTTGGCATTCTTTTGCGTCCCAGATTAGCACGGGATAGTAGTATAAAATCTACTAATATTACTTCTACTCAACACAATACTCTAAATGATTATGACATTTGTACTAAATTTACCTTTCAAGTGACATGATACTCATATTCAGCCGAGTTGCAACACTAATGCTGTGCTGTGTTTATATTAATATTTTTAATTATACTCACGTTTTTCCACCACTTTTGGGTGTACAGAACCTCGAAGTAAAAAAATATCTGAAATCACATTTACTGTAATTATTAAGATAGTGTGTAACATAAAATATTAGGTACAAAAAGCGATTTGTCACACTTTGTTTAAACAAATTCATTGACAAACAAATACACACAGTGACGACCTCCGTGCTGCGATCGGTTAGCTGCTTGAATGCTAATCATGAGGTCCCTGGTTCGATTTCCGGTGGAGGCAGAGTTACAAACTATACTACTTATGTATTTATGTATGTATAATATGTATATATTTCTTAAATGTACGTTGACTAGTATGTACTTACCAAAGCTAGTTCAATTGGTGTAATAATGTCCAAATATTATTATTATTTAACATCATTTAGCCCCCAATCACTACAATACCACATGCTGAGAAGAAAGGCTTTTATTCAAACCCTAAACCAGCAGGGGACTTATATCTTTTTATCAGCTGCAGTAACTAAGCGAACATTTCACAATCATAGTACTCTAGAGACAAACAACAGTCATAGCGTTATTAAAATTAATGTAAACTAAGTTAGTCTGCAATTCTAGGTGTACTATAAGTCTAGACTTCTAGCTCTTAACTATCTAGGGAATGTGTGAATGCTAGAATGCATCTTTGGTAAGTAAAGAGAAAGTATGTTTTCTCTGTCCAGTGTAGGCAGAGATCATGGATTCCCAATTGTAGATACTAAGAAACCACTTTCGTCTCATTACGATCTTTACATCTCTTCATTCACACTCACTGGTTACTTGTACCTACTTGTTCCCTTAAACAGGTAATACATAGTCAGTGCTTGTAAACGGTGACACGGCTTACCACCTGTCCCATTGAGTACTATATGATCAAAACGTGGGTTTGAGATAGAATAGAATTACTACCTTCGCAATTGCGAAGATGGACACCTGAACCTTTGACTACCCCTTAAGGATTAAATGGTCGTAAACGCATTTGTTTTTTTTACCATAATGGAAAAGAAAAAATACTTATACACTTCGTATTCAGAAATCTACAGGTAATTTTCAGTACGCTTTAAAAATAGAACATTTGTTGAAAAAAATTATTTACTGTCATACACACTAAATTTATGACTCACCATTTTAAAGTCGAAGTTGAAACTCAACTCTATTGTATCCAGAGAGTTCCCGTACGGGATATTTCCGAACTTTAATAGAAACAGATTCTTAGAACTTTCATATCTAAACTTGAAATGGCGAAATAGTTCGAAGTATGAAATGTCAACAAATGGAGTAGGTATAAAAGAAAACATAAATAACATACGCTTCTCGACTTGTGTATAAATGTTAAATACGACATGATTGTCCCAAATAACATAAAAAGACAAACGCGTTTACGACCATTAATCCTTACGGCAATCGCGATCCTGATAACTAACCTACCTCACAGAGTTCAAGCTCTGCGTTGTTAAAACTATTCCCTTACATACCCTAGTGAGTGCAAATTGTGCTAACAACGTTTCCTCCGATTTGATGACGTCAGCAAACTGAAGTTTTCCTTTCAAAAACGTTTCTTAGGATTTCCTGGAAAATTTTCTTGGTGAAACTCTCGAGTTTTAACTTCATTAATAGCATTTTTACCTGTTATATTTACTGCCCTATATATAAATAACTACCGTTGTAGCGTTTAGTAACTTATTCGAGACAGATATGTGAAGTTAAGTAACACTAAGTGGTCAGTCTTTTGATGGGTAACCGTCCGGTTGATAAGATTTTGTTTTCTTTGCTAAAGCTTCACATTCGTGAGGAATTTAAATGTTATTTGTATATGTAATAGTCAACATTCGGTTATGGCGATGATCTCAATCAAATTATGTAAAATTTTGGCATTTTAGCAAAATAAATAGATTTAGAATAGCAATGACTGATTTATATATTTAATGAGGGGGTACCTCCAAATACATCTTAAGGTTTAAAACATAATATATCTAATCATTTTCTTAGACATAAAAGAGCGGAGAATCGAACTCAAACCTTCACATTAGCAGTATACCACTCACTACACCACTAAGCCTTTCTATTTAATAAACTACATACCATAATGTAACAGGAAAAATTACCTTTACTCTTTGTATCTGGAAAACTACAGGTAATTTTCAGTACAAAGCTTTAAAAATAGAACACTTATTTAGAAAAATTATGGTTTTGCGTGTCAGTTACCGTTAGAGGTTTCTTCAGCCGCTTTCAACTAATAACTGTTATTATTTCAAAAGGAAACTAGTTTACTAATTGATTCATGCAGTTTTGTATGTGCTAGTTTGGAACGTAAGTAGAATGGTAGCTTGTCAGCCATGTATTATGAAATGAAATGTAAATCTTTATATACAACATAAGGATCATAAAAGTCAGTTATTGAAAGTAAAAAAAATTTTTTTGTATAAAATATGTCATTAATATAAACTTATTCTTAAAATACATCAAATTAGATTAAAATAAATAGTGGCACTTCGTAAAGGTTAAGGTAATTTATATATGCGTACACATCAATCTCCGATCCCTGTACACTTTCTTTCTTTCTTTTGTATCCCTGTAGAGGGGTAGATCTTAGATCTCCATCTGTTCCGATCTTGACAAACCACTTCATCGACACTCATACTTACTCTTGCACAATCGGCGGTACTTCTAACCTCACCCTTTTTCAATATGGCGTCTATCTACAGTCATATGTCTTTTTAAGTCTAACAACAGATACATTTTTTGTATACATACTAGCGACCCGCTCCGGCTTCGCACGGGAATAAAATATATAGCCTACTCATTATTTAATGGGTTTTATTATACATTTAAACCTTCCTCTTGAATCACTCTATCTATTAAAAAAACCTCATCAAAATCCGTTGCGTAGTTTCAAAGATTTAAGCATACAAAGGGACATAGGGACAGAGAAAGCGACTTTGTTTTATACTATGTAGTGATTTATATGTATGTGTTGAAGGCTTAGGGCACGTGTACACCGGAAGCGCCTACCGGAACTGTGAAAGGAGGGTTGATTCGAGATAAGGAATTTTCAATTATGAATAATATAAAACGAAAGGTCTATAATAATTCAATATAACTGGAGTGGAAAAACAAATCCCTTTTATTATAATATAAAAACAAAATAAGTATTACAATTTTATTGTATCCAACATTGAGGTAAACAAAAAGTAAAACCACCGATCGAATTGAAAAGTTATTTCCTTTCTATTCAATGTGTCGTAATTTTAGAAACTGTGGAACATTATTAATAAGCTTCTTTATTTGTTCCCTACATTAAGCTACGTCGTCTATGAATTGTTAACAAAGTCAGCAGCTCAGTAAAAGTTGAAAATACAAATATTTATTTTCAGCACAATATTTAGTCAATTGTGATGCTAAACTGGCTAAATAAGTTCGCTTTGGGATAAGATTCGGATCCTCAACTGGAACGAACCGAAGAACAATAAAGAGAGGAGTTGATGCTTCAACCTCGTTTTCTTCGCTCGTAGCGGCTGGCGGCGCGGCGTTGGCATAACCATGGTGACGGAATAACAAGAAGTACAAAAGCGTTGGCATCAGTGTTTGTACTTTGCCGACATAACCTTAGCGGTGAATGGCATATTAAAGTAAAAATTATTAAAAAATCTATGTATCACTATCTCTTCTGTAATATCCTTTGTTCGCGTGTCAATCTCCAATATTGCGGGATTAACTCATACACACACTGAACCTATTAATCACCATTCAACGTGATATCTAGACCGAAGAATATGAAGGTTTCTTTACATATACCTACATGTTCCTTAATCCCTATCAGTGTGAACAGAACCTCGGAGACTATATGTTCTCTCCTAGGTGACTATTTAGTATGGGGTTTTGATGTCCTATGGAACATTGATGGGAGGTTACTAGTCCGTCGCCCGATAGATTCCTTTTATCCCTTGTCCCTTGGTCGCCTCCTACGACATGCCGGGAATAATGGCAACTATTTAAAATTCCTTTAAAGTCCCAGACTAGCACGGTTCAGGCCAGTAACATGCTAGATTCCTTAGAATAATGATTACTTATTTTAAAAAAAAATTATAATCATTCGGAGATTGGGACACGAATCTCTGAGTGCCCTTTAAGAGTCAATGGTCGTGAAAATGTTGTATCTACAAAAGACACATATTATACAAAAATACAAATCCCACCGGATTCCATGTAGAGGGGTAGGCAGAGATCACGGATCCCCATCAGTCCCGATCCTGACAAACCACTTTCGCTTCATTGACACTCATACACCTCCTCATATACATATTATAAATGTAAGTTTATATATTAAATAAGAAACCTAACAAACAGGAAGTGTGGTTTTGTGACGTGCTCTTAACTTGTTCTTAGTTGCAACCACAGAGGCTTGACAATGCCTTTGAGCAATGTCATAGCAACCCCTGAGCTTTGGAGAAACTGCTTTGTGTATGTAGTTTTCTCTAGGACATGAAAAGTTTGTTATCGTCTGTCAATATACTCGTTGATATTTGAATAATTAATATTTTTGTATTTATAGTGTCAGCCATTGTTGAAAAGATCAGTAAGATCTAGAAAAACGTAGAAAAGTAAGATTAAACAAATAAAATAAAAATTATTCAATTTATTTACGTTTAAACATATTGTAACTTATACGTTAACTAGCGACCCGCTCTCGCTTCGCACAGGTATAAAATATATAGCCTACTCCACTATTTAATGGATGTTATTATACATATAAGCCTTCCTCTTGAATCACTCTATCTATTAAAAACCGCATCAAAATCCGTTGCGTAGATTCAAAGATTTAAGCATACCAAGGGACATAGGGACAGAGAAAGCGACTTTGTTTTATACTATGTAGTGACTATTATTTTTTTTGGTAACTCTACTGATACTTATTTTTCATGACGCCATTTTGAGACATTTGTTTATTACAAGCGCGTCTTCACACAGTGAACGCATAATACTTATATCCCAATTTATGTAATGTGTAATTTAAATGAAAATCCAGAGGCAAATGTGAAAGATAATGAATTCCATTATCTTCCTGAATATTTAATGTAGCATCTCATTGTTTTCCTACCAAACAGGCTTGTTCGGAATCTACAATTACTTTTTTAATGTAAAGTAAATAATAACAAACCTACATACTTAAGTACAAATATATTTTGTTAAAGCAAATTTCTGACTATCTGGTCGACACGTGGGTTCGAGATGGTCATAGAATTACTACCTTCGCTATTACGGAGATGGACACTTGAATCTCTGACTACTTCGCAAGGGTTAATGATCGTGAATGTGTTTTCCTGCCAAACAGGCTTGTTCGGAATCTACAATTACTTTTTTAATGTAAAGTAAATAATAACAAACCTACATACTTAAGTACAAATATATTTTGTTAACGCAAATTTCTGACTATCTGGTCAACACGTGGGTTCGAGGTGGCCATAGAATTACTACCTTCGCTATTGCGGAGATGGAAACTTGAATCTCTGACTACTTCGCAAGGGTTAATGATCGTGAATGTGTTTGTCTTTTTGTCTTTATATCTACGTCGAAGTGGACAGTACATCGGAGACACGATATATCTCCTAATTCACTTTTTGCATAAATTTTGGTGTCATAATGAAACATAGGTGATTTTATTTACCTATAATCCCTTAGTCACTTTCTATGATATGCCACCGCTATTTTTCAGGGGTCAGGTTAGATTTGATACTGGTTTCCATTTCGGATCTTTCGTCATTATATAATATTAATAAATAGTATATTAATAAATATAATAATAAATTGTTTACGTAACTTGTGATAATATATTAAAATTTATTTTCGGTTATGTAGGGGCCGGCCTAATAAGACACATAACAGTCAGATAGACGCTATATTGAAAAAAGGTGACGTTAGGTGTACCTACAACCGCCGAGAGTGTATGAAAAAATGTATGAATGTCAATGAAGTGAAAGTGGTCTGTCAGGATCGAGACAAATGGAGATCCGTGATCTATGCCTACTTCTCTACAGGGAATCAGGCGTGATCTGTATGTATGTATGTAGTTATTTTCTAAGTTATAGGATATAGTCCTATGAAGTAAATATATAAGTCGGAAAAGACGGTCAATCATTGTCGGCTGCGGAGATGAAGACGGGATGATCAAGTCAGCGGAGCGCCAGAAGCATATACAGGCGTGGTCGTTCGCCCCGGAGACTACTGAAACGGCTATACTACAGTATTTGAACAAAAAGGCGCCATCGGATAGGTACACGGTTTCCAAACGTGATATAAAAACCGACAAGCACGCCTCCTTCCTGATAGGAATTCCAGAAACCCTGTTCCCGATATTTACGCAGCCGAATTCATGGCCCCCACGGGTTAGATGTACGGAGTGGTTTCTCAGAAACCCCCGCAGACAGACGGGGGGTAAACCGACAACAGCATTATAGGGATATAACTATGTACTACCAAAACGTTAGAGGCTTGAGAACTAAGTTAGATAGTTTCCAGTCAGGAGTTGTGGCCCTTTCGGATGAATATGCCATTTGGGCCATCACCGAAACTGGATGCAACGACTCCATAAGTGACGGCGAGCTGGTTCCAGAAGGCTACTCCATCGTGAGGTGCGACAGGACGGACGGCCGCAAGCAAGGAGGAGTACTTCTCGCCTCTAAGCAACTAGAACTTCGAGTGGTGGATTTTAACACCGAAATTAAAAATCATGTGTTCGAATTGTGCGGTGCAAACGTGTTCAAGAATAATAAACATTTATTTTTGTGTTGTGTTGTATACATACCTCCTAGCTCAAGTGTGCTTGAATATTATGCATTGTTTGATACAATAGAAAAACAATGCGCTTCAAAATGTAACAATAATAATGTGGTAGTGTTAGGCGACTTTAACTTACATTCAGCCCCCGCGCAGGCACGCGAGTGTTACGACTATTTCGAGGCATACTGTGGGTTCACGCAATTAAATGAAATATCCAATGTGAACGGCCGCCGGCTGGATGTGGTGCTCTCGGGCATGCCGGGCGTCGCGGTGGACGAGGCGGCACTGCCGTTGCTAGCCATAGACCCACACCACCCGCCGTTGCGTGTGCGACTGCCTAGTGCGCGTGCGCGAGAGCGCCGCCAGTCGGTGCGGCCACGCCCATTTGGATTGCCTCACTCGGGCGGCGCGGGGGAACGTCTACTTTCCGAGCTCGGCGCATGGAATTTTAATAAGTGCGATTTCGCGGATCTTTATTCCTGTATAGACAGGGCGGAGTGGTCGGGCTTGTATGAAGTTAAGGACCCCATGGGCGCATTGGATTACCTTTATGACAAAGTAGGGTCGCTGATTGACCAATGCGCCCCAGCGAGGGGGCGGCCTAGGCCAGGCGTAAGGCGCGAGTATCCCGAATGGTTTGACGGAAACATAGTACGCGCCGTGAAAGCGAAGTCAATACTCCATAGGCGGTTTAAGCGCTCCGGTACTGTGGCCGATTACGATGCTTTTTCTCGGTGTAGGGCGCAGCTTAAGGTGAGTATTGACAACGCGTTTCGTGCCTATCAGACACGTTTGGAGCGTGGATTCGGGAGCGACCCAAGGTCGTTCTGGGCTTTTGTGAGGTCTGAGAGGTCGAACCGTAGTAGCGGCGCGTTAGTTAGGGACGGGGTGCCCCTCGGGGACGGTTAGTGCGCCGAGGAGTTCGCGAGGTACTTCCACTCCGTGTACGGGCGCGATGACCCGAGGCTTGACGTGCGCGAGGCGATGGCGGCGGCGGGTGGCTGCGGCGGCGCGGCGCGGGTGCATGTGCCCTGCCTGCGTGAGGCCGACGTCCGCGCGGCCCTTCGCCGCCTCCCGGCCAAGCGATCCTGTGGCCCCGACGGCATTCCGCCGTACCTGGTTAGGGACTGCAGAGCGGCATTTGTTGGGCCGCTCCTTTACGTTTTCAACTTGCTGCTCATTCACCAAACATATCCAGAATGCTGGAAGCTCTCCAGGGTCGTGCCGATACAGAAGGGCGGGCCGGCGACGTGTGCCTCGAACTACAGGCCGGTGGCTATTTTGTCAACGTTTGCCAAGGTGTTCGAGGCCGCCGTGCAGCAGAGCATGCTCGCCCAGGTGAGTCCGTTCTTGAGTGAAGCACAGCACGGGTTCAGGCCGGCGCACAGCGTGGCCACCAACCTCATGTGCTTCATGAATTACGTGGCTCCCAGGGTCGACGCTGGTGGGCAGGTGGATGTGGCGTATTTTGATTACCGGAAGGCTTTTGACACGGTTGATAATGACGTCCTTCTGAGGAAGTTGGTTGGTTGCACAGAGGGGCTTCTCACATTCTTCTCCCGGTATCTGGCGGGCAGGCGCCAGTACGTGGACTTCAGGGGTTCTGTGTCGCTGCCATACAGGACCCTGTCTGGCGTAAGCCAGGGCAGCACCTTGGGGCCCTTGGAGTTCACTATCGTCATTAATGATCTGCCCGCCGTGGTGGAGGATGCGGGATGCCTACTGTTCGCTGACGACCTTAAGCTATTCCTCAGCGTGGACGGCGTGGGCGACTGTGCGAGGCTGCAGTCCGATATAGACAGGGTCGCGCGGTGGAGTGCGGAGAACGGCCTTCGCTTCAACGCGTCCAAGTGTGAGGTGATGTCGGTCTCCCGGGCCCGCGAGCCTCTGTCGTATGCGTACCGGATAGAGGGCGATTGTGTGCGGCGCGTAGCGGGGGTCAGGGATCTGGGCGTGCATGTCACGTCTCGTCTCTCGTTCCGAGAGCACATTAAGACAGTCTGCAAGCAGTCCTACAGGAACCTGGGCTTCATTCTCCGTCGGTGCGCCCACTTCAACAGTCCCGGGGTGGTGAAGGCGCTGTACGACTCTTTGGTCCGCAGCAGACTAGAGAGTAGCGCCTTGGTATGGTCACCCCATGAGGAAAAGTATGTTCGTATGGTGGAGCGCATCCAGAATAAGTTCGCGCGGTTCCTGTACAAGAAGCTGTATGGGGTGTATCCTTTTTACCCCCTCATGTACCCCTCCTTGTTCGTCCTCGGGATGGTGGGGTACACGCGGCTGTCGGTGCGACGGGACATGGCGCTGGTGACCTTCCTGGTGCGGGTGCTGCGGGGCGCCCTGCACCAGCCGTCCGTCTTGGCGGAGCTGCGGCTCGTGCTGCCGGACGCGCGCTTCCGCCGGCGGGCGGGGTGGCTGCTGCAGGAGCCCCAGTGCCGCACGCAGCTGCTGCGCTCCTCCCCTCTCGTGAGGGGCCCACGCCTGCTGAACGCGCTCAGCGAGAGGCTCGACCTGTTCGCGTGTTCCATGCCCGAGTTCTCGAGGGTCGCCTTGCACTACCTGAGCTACGAGGTATAGGTCTGTTGTGTACGTTTGTTCTTATTATTATTTTTTAATACTATGTAATTTATATCATGTAATTAGTACGTCATCGAAAGGTTGCCTGTTAGGATGACGTACATTTTTAAATGAAATAAATAAATAAATATATTAACATCAAATATTCACATCTTTACGCACAATGTCTTATTATTTCGAACACAATTTACGCTAAGCCCTCCTCAAGGTTAATTGAAAATATTAATTAAGACGCAACAGTACAGTTAACGTGAGAATTCATTATTAATTTAACTCCCTATCTGCCAACATTAACATGGCGGTTGAAATACGATTAACAGGGTTCTACTCAGCTAAGGGATAGATCCAAATGTTATGACTATAAGACTATAAGAATGTTGTATTTAATCAGAAATACATCCTTTTGAGAATAAATAATAATTGAAACACTATTACACCAATTGAACTAGCCTCTTTGGTAAGTTCATTTATGACTTGTGTTAAGGGTAACTAGTCTAGTACTAGCTAATCGTAAGGTCCTGGTATTTAATCAAATATACACCATCCGAGTCCCGTGCTATTTAAGAAATTACGACGACCAAAGATGACTCCTGTTTTAGTTTAAAAATATTTAGCATTTTTTTAAGTTTTTGTTCTATTGACGGACAAAATAAATAATAAATATTTTTAATATTTGTCTCCTGAACAAGGTTATTGTTGACAAAGAAGAACTTTATTTTTTGTCCGGTTTGCAACTTCACAGATTGTTTACGCTTGTATACTTAATATTCCAGACAAGTGCAGAAATATGCAGTAAAGGTCAACGTATCTTATATATAATATTAGATGTCTGAAAAAACGCACTGAATTTTGCATTATTAAAAGGTTCCAACCTATATGAACATACCTACAAAAACCATCTTCTATTTTAACGTGTGCATCTGGATTGAGGGCCCATTTTTCAAATATTGGACAATCGAAAAAAACTGTGGCCCTCAATCCAGATGCCAGCATTTTCTAGATCTCGGAAAGTACGAATCCTGGGATAGTGCTGTTTATTCGAGGATTTAGTAAAGAATTTCTTAAATAAATTAAGAAAATCTCAAATCTCAAAAATGCGTTAAATATAGGTTTAGGGCGATTTTGCTATGGCCCTCAGTTCAGAGCTCTCTGACTTTTGGAAACATCAAAAAAAGTACATTTCTATACAAAAAGACTAATGTAACTTATATTATCTTGAAGCTCAGTGGCTCAATGAATTAGTAATGAAGAAATAACGATACAAAAGCGTATAGTTTAAGAGAAAATGAAATTTGAATTTTCATCTGACGTACAAACTGAGAGCCCTAAACTTTCGGCGATATTGAGTAAACTAAGCCATCTACACTAGCGTACATAAGGATGACTAATTTTACTAATTTTTTACTAAATCCGTGCAATATTTACATGCCTCTAAATATCACACTTTAAGAGGAAAATGACTTTGATTATTTATATAGGAGAAAATTCTGTAGGGTGACTATGTTATGTGTAAATAAAATATGTATATGCAAGTATTTGACGTGTTCTTGTAGTATATTGTAGCACAGATGGATAATTGGGGGTTTATTACGCCTAAATATCCCATGCTAGCAGGGACGAAAAAAGAATGCTAGACTGTAGCCGATATCCCTGGCATGTTGACTGAGGGGTTGGGTATAAATGCAATTTATTTGACGACCTCCGTGGCGCGATTGGTTAACCACCTGAACGCCAATCGCGAGGTCCCGGGTTCGATTCCCGGTGGAGGCTGAGTTGAGAACTACGCTTTTCTTCTGCTTTCCAGTCTGGTTGTTGATTATATATGCTATATATGTTTTTAACTATATATAATATGTATATTATATATTTCTTAAATCCACGTCCCACACTTAAGTCCCTTACTTAAATGAGCTTACCAAGGAGCTAGTTCAATTGGTGTAATATTGTCTTAAATATTATTATTATTAATTTATTGGGCGGTGGGCTAGCAATCTGTCACTAATGTTCCATATGGTGTACGAAAAATTCAATGGTACAATAAATAACTGGCGATTATTGGCGATTAATAAATTATGTAACATCACTCATCTAATCAAGCT
>JAMBLF010001980.1:0-15849 GCA_030578115.1 Leucoptera coffeella | reverse complement strand
CGCGAAGGGACCACAAGAGGCAAATAAACACCTTGTGAACGTACCTTATCGACTTATGTCGTTGGCATATGATATACCATTCTAACATGTTGAGCATCCTTAACAAGTTTTGGTCAAAAGAAGAGGGAGAACGTTATGGATTAGTCAACAATTTCAACCATTATATCATCACAAACGCAACTGGCTATATATGGCATTTATGCACTAGATTTGTGATACCACTTTTACTACTATCACATCAACGTATTACAAATCACGTACATCAATGCGAACAAAACGAAAAACCATGCAAGTCTTATAAACTGTGCGTCTCAAAAACACGGATTATCAACAATTATAGTCCTAATTAAC
Organism: Leucoptera coffeella; assembly: GCA_030578115.1. Taxonomy (NCBI): domain Eukaryota; kingdom Metazoa; phylum Arthropoda; class Insecta; order Lepidoptera; family Lyonetiidae; genus Leucoptera; species Leucoptera coffeella. The sequence continues at coordinate 15,498 of JAMBLF010001980.1, read as the reverse complement.
TTGTCTGTGTATGTGGCTTCGCATGTAAATACTTACAGTCAAATGTTATTTCTTCATAGAAAGATGGCTATCCTATGAAACGATGCACAGTTAAACAGATCATTTTATGGCTGAATTTACAACTTATACATCTTAATGGATATCAAAGCAAATTCTTAACATTGGGGGATAAGCATTTCAGCTAAATAAGTATCGTTTCGTGCAAAATTATCGTGTGTATGGATACAGCCGGAGATATGTTGGGACCATTGTGCAGAGAATGCAAATAAATAAAATGATATTGTGCAAAATAAGAGTGGGGTGTCTCAGAACATTTTTTCAATTCAATGGATTTTTTATGTGTTTTTTTTTATTTAAATTTCGATTTATTATTTAAAGGTGTTGACGTTTTAAATTACACGTAAATATTTTAATAATTATTTAAGAACAATAGGTTTCTTCAATGTGATTCTTTTACCTGATTACTTCGTTAAACAAAAAATTTACACTACATTTTAATGGAATTGTTTCGTATTTATAGTAAAATTAATTCTAAGGAAATCGGAATTTTAATAAAAAAATCTTCATACGTTAAGTATTCAAACGATTATCTATAAGTAACGAATAATAATTTAAACTATATCTACGTTCTGTAAGTGCAATTACGAAAAAATCAGGGAAGGAGTCACAAACATTCCGAAAGGTCTCATCCACCTTAATAATAGCTTTGAATATAATCTACTTTTTCCAATATCTACATCACCAACTACTAGGAATCACATCAAAAAACCACATAATAAAAACACACTGTTCCAAATTTAAAACGTCAACCACTAACTAGACGCGCCATTTGACCCACTTCTACCACTTTGAGCCAAAAGGGAGTATGTGACGTGTAGAAGAGTCTACGTGAAAGAGAAGAGTGGATTACCTTTTTCTTCTTAGGACGTTCATGGGCGGAACTGCCGGAGTCGGACTGCTCTGAACTGCTGGTCTCATCTTCGCTCTCACGCGTCTTTTTCTTCTTTTTGCTGGACTCTTGTCTGTGGAATGGAGAACTACATACAATCTCTGCTTAATAGCATAAGCGCTTACATAGATGAAACACGTCTTTATAGCATATTAGGGTATACAACCTTCGTTATGTGACTTGTCAGTTGTCTCTTTTTAAGCTGCATTGAGTTTAATGTTTTTTATATAAATGATTAAAAAACACTCTTACTTGTTTGTGTAACATATTTTTTTGTACATTAAAAAAAACTTTAAAACACAAAATATTTTATAAATAGATGTGATTTGAGGTGATATATAATAATATAGGTATAAAGTTTCCTAAAGAACCTTTCCTTTTTGGATATAATAGAATAATAATGGCATGAACATAATAATGGCATAACTATAAAGACACCCATAAAATAATAAACCCTTAAGTATAGCTATTACTTATGATTCGCTGTAATTTAATACAATTACCTGAAAACCAAAAACGATTTAAGATAATATGTAAAAACATACTAGATAAAATAAAATCCCGTATTAATTTATAACGAATAGTTTAAATAAATATATGATATATAGTTTTACAATAAAAAAATATAATTAAACCCAGTTAGTATTAAAAAAACGGCTATTTCATACCCTTTTACTATTTCCTGTAAAATTTTCCTCAAGCTGTAACATAATATACGTAATATCTCGCATTAATACTTCGAACTTAGAAAAAACCAGAAATCTACCAATGTAAAAAATAATAATTATAAATTAGTGATATGTTTATAATACTCTATAGTAATCTAAATTTAGTTTTATAAAAATGATTATTATTAAAGACCTTTTTAGATCGGGAGTAAAGTATAGTTATATTCAAATAAATATAACATATGTAATCAATTTATAACCTATATACTTGCCTGAGTGGTATTTGTACGGAGATTCTTCTACTATAAATAAAAAAAACAAATTCGGTATGATATCGACTTACATCTAGTTACAAAAGAATTTGCCATTATTAATGTATATACCTTTCTTTCTTATTTTTCTTCGACTTCTTCTTTTTGGCTTTCTTGCTTTCTGGAGAGGTGCTGAAATCGAAAATACAAATTAATATCCAAAGTTATTTATTTTGTACATAATTTATACTTTATTCCTTATTGGAAGTGCCACCCTTATTTCTAATCTTAAACCATATGTATAGTATCAAAACGTTGGAACAGTATACACCTATCACATTCGTTGGTTTATGGTATTATGGTATTTATGGTAATTAGGTGTTGACCATGGATTCGATAGTCCAAACCGAACTTCTAAGCACGGAAACTTCCGACTTCATCAGTCTTTAGCAGGACACAGCTGGACATAGGCCGCTCATAGATCATGCCACAAAATACGATTACTCGCAGACTTTTACCAGCACCTACCAACGATTTCCTTCAGGTTATAGATCCACTTGACAGGGGGCTCTCTACATTAAACCTTGACTATGAAGGGTTAGTTTTTAATACATTTAACTTCCAGTTACCTATAAAAGGAATTAAGAATGAAGTTTCGGAGGCATCCGGATTCCTTTCATAGGTAACAGCTTTTTAGTTGGCAAAAGTGTTTCTGTTGGTCAAATCTTGTCATATTTCAAAGGACTATGAAGTTATAACCAATCCGTGACACTTCGGTATTCTCGATCTACAGAGGGCTTAACGTTCAAAGGGTTAATTGTTCATTATAGACTATTCGCGTTAAGTAAATAGTGACGTCATTATATATAGAGGTTAAACTGACCAATGAGACGTTAGTTAATGAGATAACAATTCACATCGACCAATGCAGACAACCGTTCTCACGTCTCATTGGTCAAATCGTGGGGACATGATGACGTCACTATTTTCTTAATGCGAATATACTATAATGTTAACAGAATAATCACTGAACACCTACCTTCGTTTCTTCTTCTTCTTATGCCCTGTTAGCGGAGTATCAGTGTCTTCTCTCTCCTGGCTAGGAGTCCTCACCAGGGGGTATTTCTGGGCTTGTTCCCTGGCCCTCCGTTCAGGGTCGAAGCTAGTACCCTCCACGAACATGGGCGATATGCCGAAAGCATCGCGAAGACGGGCATTCTTCTCTTGCTGGGCTTCCGCTACTGCATGGGTTTCGCGAACACTGGAATTTGAGGGTTTATTGAGAGATAGGTCGTGTTTTAGATTTATAAAGATTATGAGATTTGATCATTAACTGTAAGAACATATTTGTTGGTACAATTATAGTAGGTTTGCTTTAAGTATTTATAACGATAACTTTTATATTCGTATTGTTTTTGTACTGGTATGAATGTATATAATTTTTAAGATTGATTAGGAGGCGAATGCAATAAATTAAAATATATATACATATTTTGGTTCTGTTTTAAATTGAGGATTGGAAATAACTTATTACATAGTTATGTTAAACTTATTCCGCACCAACAACGATTTACCATCTAACTTACTACTGCCTAATATAAAAAGAACTTTCATCACCTTTAATATTTACCTTCTTAGCACAGTAGTGCGCTAGAAACGAGGGAAACATTGCCATCAATACAAACATTACCAATCACATTAACAACTACAATTTACAACAAACTAATTATTTATTTATCATAAGTTACTTTCACACGCACCTAATCACCGATCGCATAGATTTCCTTTCAGAGCAGACCTGTAAACCGTCACTAAACTGTCGCCCATTAGAACAGTTACACCTACAGCAGCAAGCACTTAGACCAGCCAGCAAGGCCCTTAAAGCCGGCTCCAGGTCCACTGGCTGATGCTGGGGTGGAGGCCTCTCTTGTGGAGGGGCTATATCCAGGGACGAAGCCCTAGGCCTCCGCTGCGGCCCCGCTAGGACAGCCTGGAAAGTCCCCCTCCATAGACGCTCGAAAACCAACTGATCGTTACCGCGCCGCGACGCCCTACTACCACTGTTCCTTTGCATTATACCTTAACTAATGGAAGACTTGGATACTAATATATTATATTCTAAATTAAAACTACATTGCGGCGTACCGCTGGAAGACAATTTAAAGCTAGATTTTAGTTAGTTACATTTGTGAGGGGCGTTTACCTCGGCGGAGGCTGCGCTACTGCCTGAGACACCATTTCAATCTTTGTGAAATCTTTCGGCTCTTTCTAGCGAGGCGGGATGGAAAGGGATGCAGAGGCTGAGTTTTGTGATGCAAGTGAATAGGGGAGGAAGTCCGCGACGCGCGCACCCTGCGCAAACAAATCAGACAATCTCCGGTGCTGTTCTAGCCATTACGCCACCCTCGCCGCTGTTGGGGACGCAATTTGCGCCTTTGTGAAAACACTCGTCTCGCATTTTCATATTTGAACACTTGGAGATATAATTGCGGAGATTGGGTTTCAGATTTCTCTGTTTTAAAGATTATAACTATATACGACGTATTTGTTACGTTAGCTATTATATTATTAAAATTTTAAATATATAGCTTAGATTTTATAAAATCAATCTATCTAAAATATTTGCTTAATAGTAGATATTAAAGACAAAAGTATAATAAATATTCAGTAAAAATCCTTTTGTGCCCAAACCAATTAAAGCAAAGTTTTACAGTAACAGTCGACATTAAAGTATTTTCTTATTACGATTTTCGCCATAATAATAAAATTACTTGCACCTATTTATTTCAAACCAGGAAACTATAATAAACCCCGCCACGCTCTCCAAAACACATACATACATTAAACGAATGAGATAATTAATTTGGACTGTGTTTAATTCGTCCAACAAATAGTCCAAGACGTGTTGCACTTGTGGCCTCAATGTCCAGAAATACTTTGTATGACACGTAGATTAAATACAAGAAATGGAACATAATAAACACGAATATTATGTCTTTTGGGCAAGTTAGTTACAATTGTGAATTGCTGCCTTTAAGTACTCAAGTCTTACTTTTTAAAGTCAGTATTAGTTTGTCAATTGCTGTATAAACAAATATATGTATCTTCCTAAACGGTAGAATTTCAATGCCAAGAGACAACCAGTGTCAGACAAATGTTTTGACTTTCAATGAATGTACTGTACTTGTACTTATATTGAATAAAAACATTTGACTTTGACCTATAGTCTATTTTATCACATAGTTATTTCTGTCAGCGAAGTGCAACAAATATATAATACTAAATTAAAATAATGATCAAATACTAAATAAATTAAATAGGTTTTTGTTTTTTTCTTATATCATCACCATATATTTCAATCGAAATTTAAGAAAACTTTTTACGGATATATTAACTCAATCATTTTTTATTACATATACATTCACGTCCTTTAATCCCTTTCTAGGTGGACAGAACCTCGGGGATATAATATCTTCTAGGTAACTTATTAGCATGAATATTGGTGTTGTGACGAAATCCTTCAACAAATCCGTACATATGATCATATCAAAATAACAACTCATTAGCTTTAACTCCCTTCACACCAAGTTAAATGCCAAACCTCTCATACCTTTTTATATCGACCTTTAGGCACGCTATGCACATTCATTATGGATCAGGAATTAGGGCGTACACCCTTGAGGGGAAACTCGCTGACGTCACTGGATCGATATGTGCATAGCGGGATCAGTGGATTATTACAAATATATCTACATTAGCTAGCTACTTCTTGTCCTTTAAGTGACGAGGAATTTTCTAGGTACAATAAGGCGATAGGCTAAAGTACTTCAGTTTCACATATGTATTTACATTTTCTATACTATTTATATTGTATTTGTTCCTGATTATTGTCTAAATCTGACAAAATGGTTTTCGGATTTTATTCCTACTAGGATTAAAGACGTGTGTTATATGCGAGATGATAGTCAACGGTTTCCGTGACTAAAATTCAGTCTACAGTATCCCAAGTAAACAAATTTCACTCAATAGTCAATGTTCACGTGTCATTAGATAATAAGCAACTCGTATGTTTTATACACGCGCATCACAACCCTTCATGTAAACTAGGAGATATTATTTATTATTCTGTCATCTCAAGGAAATAAGGTTTTTATTTTTCATTTTTATTTTATGTAATATTGAGGAGGTCGATGAGAGAAAACTCCGTGAGGAAACCTGCCTATTTCTGGATATATGTATGTACAATAATATCTTTATACGGTGGCTACGTTACATACTGATTATAAGTTAAAATATAGGTTTCGAGTAGACAATCATAATGCTAAGCTGTTGGTGGACTCTTAACATCTGTCTACATCAAAAGGGTTTTTCGGTCGTGAATGCTATTGTATATGTGAATATGATGACAGCTAGCTAGTCTATCTTCAAATAAATTCCATTTACCAGTCGTGCTACATACACCGTTGGTACGCCTAGAATAATAAAAAGAATGCTAACTAGCTGTCATTCTTCCCGGGATTTAGAGGACTTGGGTAAATGGAATCTGCTGGGCGATGGGCTAGCAATCTGACATCAATGTTTAATTATAACATCGCAACCTCAATATTTATACTAAAAAGTGACTTAGAAAATATTACATCTCCGAGGTTCTGTCCACTCCGAAAGGGATTAAAGGACGTGAATGTATATGTATGTACGTGATAAATTCTTTATGGGCACAAGTAAACGCACGGTTGCAATTGCAATTAAATGGAACTACTGCCTTGGAAATCTTATCAAAACACCAACCAACACTACGCGGACCGTACAATCGATTTATTTCGCCTTGCAAATTGGTTACACACAAAAAACAATATTGAATTCTTATTTTGAATAATTAATTTTTAATTAAAGAAGGTTTTCTACTTTCAAGAAGTCACATTTACGTTACTTATATTGAATAAAAATAATAACATTTGGTTGATATAGAATATTGTATACGTTGCTAGCCCATCATCTAATAAATCTCCAAGTCTCTTAGGCTCCTACTACAAGCCGGGAGGAAAGGTATCTAGTTCGAGAGACCAAGGCATTGAAAAACGTGTAAATGATTGGAAAATCAACATGAAAATGCCTCATTAAAAATGTTGTGATACGTATAATGGAATAACTAGCATGAAATTTCAATAAAAAACGAACACAATGTGAAAAATACGTACTTTATCAGATTGTTTCTTCAGCTTGTACTGAACAAATACCATTTATTATGATTGTGTATATTAGTTATTAAAGAAACACATGTACTACGTTCCATGTACGTAATTACTGTACACATTAAATATTTCTAAGGTCCATGACCGACTTGTATTTAATAATGTTGGAATACTAATGATATTTCAGTATACGGCGACAATAAAAGAACCAAATTGAATACAGGACTAATGGTTTACGATTAATTGATCATACTATTCGTTCATTCACATCTGAGTCTCGTGAAAAGCTATGTATGTTTTGAAATTTGTATTTAACCTTATTAATAGCATTCTAAGAGACATCAATTATACGATTAGGAGATCAGAACACAATGGATAATATTAGGCGATGAGCTTATAAAAATATCCCATATCAACACCATCATAATCTGCCTATAGTTAGTCCATGGTTGGACACGGGCCTTCCCAAGGAAACGCCATGAAACAGTGACAGGGGCCTCATCCAGCCACTACTAAACCTAAGGTCATAAGTCCACCTGGTAGGGGGCGTCCTAAACTATGTTTACTAAAGGTAACCGTAAGATATTATCTGTGAAGAGAGCTTTAGTCACACCAAAGTAAAGAAAATTTCATAGCGTTACTACCATCGCAAACTCATTATAAAATTGTATAAAATCCACCAAAAGCATATAAAGTTAAACAAGCGATTCAAACACCTTTTCAGCTAAGTGGAACATTCGATTTACACCGTCCATAACCGCGTAGGCCATAAAAATCAATTTTATTATTACACTCACTCACAATTTTAATAATCAACTGATAAAAACAATGAACAAAAATTCTTTAGCTTTGAAACATACATACGTAGACTTCAGTATGCTTTTGATGGTTAAACTGACGTGTCACTATTTCTCTAACAATCATTTTCGATTTATTGACATACATACACACTCGGAGACTAAAGAACCTTCTAGCGTTTTAGACATATAAGACTACCCCTTTATAATCGCCCTTAGTATTCACTTACCTTCCATGACTTCGCTATCATTCATCTGTCTAAGCCAATCAAAACATTTTATAAATCCTAGTCACTGCATCCTCCTCCACTACATATTTTTCATTTTTACACTATTTAGCTAATTTCCATAACTATTCTTGATCCTATTATCACATACGAACTCTCATATTATTCAACAAAAGCATTTAAATGGTATTGACCGTAAAATTATATTATGAATCCTAAAACTCTTATTACAATCACCAATTCGATGATTCAACTGTCAAAACAAGACGAAAATGGAAAAAATCCCTCGCTTTTTGATACAATATAAAATAAAAAACAAGAGGCAAAGATACTCACGCGATCCTGCCATATTCGTCCCTCGGCACATCCTTGTCCGCGCTGTCATTTTCGGAGATCTTCGCCCGGAAAGCCGCAACCCGGGACGCGATTTCTTCCTTCGGCAACCTGCGCAGCCATACCATTGAAATAGTCATTATTATGCCAGCACACTATACAATATAGACTACAAGTACCATTTGCCTCCAGTGTAAAGCACTCTTGACGGAGGTATGCCCGTCTTCATAGCTATTGTTAAACTGACTACAACTAACGTAGGCGGTACAAGTAACTTACCACAGCATTTCATTTGCGTACTCGATTCGATTGTATCGTATTCGTGGCGTGGACCATATGTGATTTTTATTGTTTGACAAAATATTAGAGCCTAGGTTATCTGGCCGTTTGAGTTGACCTAAAGGATGGTGACTACCTCTCCTAGAGTATAACTGTAACTTTACAAAGGCGGAAAGCTGCCAGTGTCTGGAAACAGCATATCCTTGTCCAAAACAAGATTTTTTATATTTTTTAATACACGTACTTAATCTGGATTAAACATTTTATTTCTTCAATTCTTACACACATGAATTACGTTATTATTTAGATATTTTCTTTAGTCGTTTTAGTCTAGCGTGGTTACTAAGTTCCACGTGAAACTATGTTATGTTTTAGGTTCAATATCTAAACTGTCAATTATTTTACATATATTATTAACTACTTTTGTTTCTTTACTTTTTATCCTTACAATACAATTATTTATTACAATATACAATTATTTATTATTTTATTTATCCCAGTCTACCGTGGTCACTCGGTGTAGCGGGACACGCGACTAACTAGGGTTGGGGTGAAGTATCGATCACACACTCACGCGCAAGGGGCCACGAGGTCATTGTATAGGGTTGTCCAATGAATGGGGAAAATTGGACTATAAGGTTCAAATTGGAATGACTTAGTAAAAATATTTGGTACAGATATTGATATACATATATTGAGGGGTAAAAAGGTTCGCGGTTTGTGTGTTGACTTATGTCTTTTATGAGTTATTTTCGATCTGATAGTTACTTTGACGTGAATGGTGATAAATATCCTTTGTTTTATTTACTATAAAACTAATAATCACTAAAGATTTAAGCGTGTAAATATTGTTAGTTTAATTTCGCTTGTTTTATCTCAAATTAATTTAACTTGACGTAAAAAAATATATAAGTATAAGTAATACTTTTTAACAAGATTCAACAATTTTTCAATAGTTCTATTATGCTTATTATAAAAAAAAATCTAATCTAAAATTAAATCCTATACCAATAATAAAACATTTAGTATTCGAACAATTTTTACTATCCATTTTTCGCCAAAAACGCACACCACATTGCATATATAACAACAAGACTTTATTAACGAAGGGGAGCGTTTGTAGGGTTGCAACCACACCCTATTGAATGTCGTCATCAAAGATCGATAACATATTAACATTAACTATTGTTAAATTGAAAAGGGGTAACAGGTTTTTAAATAACCTGTTGATTTATCTAATCACTACATAGTATAAAACAAAGTCGCTTTCTCTGTCCCCGCGATGAAATAGCTCGCGTGGTCACTTAATGTTCTTTGGTCATTTTGGTTCACATCTCATCAGTTATTTTTATTTGACTTACTTGACTTATTGTCCTATGTCCCCCGGGTGGGGCAGAGGGCGTCCACAACAGTCTTCCATCCTGATCGGTCTTGAGCTTCGCGTTTTATCTCGCTCCAGGTCTTCCCTATTCTCTTCGCTTCATCTGTAACGGTGCGCCGCCAGGATTGCTTGGGGCGACCACGCTTGCGCTTTCCCTGGGGATTCCAGTCCATCGCTTGCTTTGGGATGTGACTTGGGTCTCTGCGCAGCGTGTGGCCAATCCAGTTCCATTTGCGGCGCTTGATCTGATGGTCGATCGGGGTTTCGTGGCAGCGTTCCAATAGTTGTTCGTTGGATATTTTCTCGGGCCAGAATATACCGAGAATACGGCGAAGGGAACGATTCACAAAGACCTGGAGACGGTGCGAGATGGCTTTTGTAACCTTCCACGTTTCGCACCCGTATAGCAGTACGGACTTGACATTTGACGCGAATATTTTGAGCTTGACTCGCTGGGTCAATTTCCGTGACTGCCACACCGGCCGAAGTTGTGCGAAGGCTGCTCTGGCCTTGGCAATCCGCGAAGCGATGTCCTCTTCGGTACCCCCAGTTTCCGACACGACACTACCGAGGTAAGTGAAGTTGTGGACGCGCTCCACATCCTCTGCACCAATCCGCAGCGGAGTGTTGTTTCCGACACCAGCGCGCATCTCCTGGGTCTTCCGCGTGTTAATTCTTAGTCCCGCAGTAATTGCCTCCCTGTTCAGGTCGTCCAGCTTAGACTGCATATCGCGGTGCGTGTGGCTCAGCAGGCATAGGTCGTCTGCGTAATCCAGGTCCTCAAGAACATGGGTCACGCCCCACTCTATCCCACGTCGCCTGTCGAGGTACGCGCGATGCATAATCCCGTCGAGGACAACCAGAAAGAGAAGCGGCGAGAGTAAGCAGCCCTGTCGGACGCCGGCATGTACTGCGATGTCTTCGGAGATGAGGCCGTCGTGTGTCACTCTGCAGGAATAATTTCTGTAGATGGCCTTTAAAAGGTAGAGTATTTTCTCCGGAACACCAATGTCAACCAGTCGAGACCAAATGCTTTCCCTCTTCAGCGTATCGAAGGCTTTTTCGAAATCAACAAAGGTAAGGTAAACCTCCCTTTGCCATTCTGATGCCTGTTCGAGGATGATGCGCAAAGTGTTGATCTGGTCGGTGCACGAGCGGTTGGGACGGAAGCCAGCCTGCTCCTTGCGGATCAGAGGTTCAATAGCTCCCGACAGCCTATCTAGGATGATCCTGCAGAACACCTTCGATGGTATCGAGAGCAGAGTGATACCCCTCCAGTTGTTGCATTGGCTTAGGTCGCCCTTTTTTGGTACCGTTATTAAGAGCCCCTTGTTCCAGTCTTCAGGTAGCTCCTCTTTTGACCATATGTTCTGGATCAGAGGTGTAAGGGCTTCTACGGCGAAGGGTATGTCAGCCCTCAACATTTCCGCGGTGATACAATCCAGGCCTGGAGCTTTGCCGGTCTTCAGTGAAAGGATGGCTCTCGTCACTTCCTCGCTGGTTGGGGGGTCGACACTGATGTCCAGTTGCCCAGGAGGTGAGGGCGTGCAGTTGGTTTGAGCCGGCGCAGTTGATGCTGTTGAGCGAAAGACGTCCTCGAAATGCTCGCGCCAGCGTTGCAGTTGCCCCTCAGATGTTGCTATGAGCTGCCCATCCCTCGACCTCAGCGGCCTCCTCTTCGGCTTACTGCTTCCAGCCAGGGTCTTGGTCGCTTTGTATAGCTCTTTCAGGTTGCCGGTGTTAGCAGCGTGTTGGGCTTTAACAGCAATGTCGTCTGCCCACATCCTCATATCCTTCCGCGTGCTGCGATAGATCCGTTTGCGGATCAGGCGGTATTGCTGTCTGAGATCAGCCATTTGCGTTGCGTCTCTGGTTTGCAGCAGTCTCAGGTGAAGGTCCCTACGGTCGCCGATGAGCTGCCAGGTGGTCTGAGACATCCATTCCTCGCGGGAGCGCGCCGCGTGCCCCAAGACGGCGGAGCTGGTCTCTGAGTAGACCATTTTGATTCGATTCCACTCTCCGCCTATGGAGCCCACATCCGCGTTGAGGTTGGAGAAACTGTTTCGCAGTTCGAGCTGGAACTTGGTGCGGGTGTCAGGCACTCTGAGCTTGGTGACGTCAAACCTCCTACCCACCTTTCCAGGTCCGCCGGCTGGTCGTGCCACCGCGACCTTGAGGCGCAGCTCGGCAACAACCAGGTGATGGTCGCTGTCGGCATCTGCTCCTCTCCGGTTACGGACGTCGAGCAACGAGGAGCGCCATTTGGAGCTAATGGCGAGGTGGTCAATCTGGTTCTTGGTCCTGCCATCGGGTGAATTCCAAGTGTGTTTGTGGACATCCTTGTGAATAAACAGAGTGCCTCCGATTGTCAGATCGTGGTGTTGGCAGAACTCTACGAAACGATCTCCATTCTCATTGCGAACTCCAAGGCCCCTTGTTCCCATGTGCCGCTCACAGTTGGTGTTGTCACTCCCGACTTTAGCGTTCAGGTCTCCCATGACGATGACAATGTCCTGCTTTTTGATCCGCTTTAAGGTGGCGTTTAGCGCATTGTAGAAGTCGTCCTTGGTATCGTCTGTAGCCGTGTTGGTGGGAGCGTAGCACTGCACAATGGAGATCTTTCGGGCTCTTGAGTTAAAGCGGGCCCAGATGATCCGGTCTGAGATCGGTTTCCAGTCCAAGAGACTTTTCTTAGCGGCATCGGAAAGGAGCATACCGACACCGTATTCCAGAGTGTCTTCCTCACTTTCCTTACCAGAGTAAAGAAAAGTCAAGCCCTTGGACGTTCTCAGTTCCCCGAAGCCATTCCTGCGCACCTCGCTGAGGCCTAGAATCTGCAACTTGTAACTAAGCAATACTGCTTCCGCTTGGGCTAGTCTGCTGTCATCGCTAAGGGTCCGTATGTTCCAGAAAGCTATTCGTGTCCGTTTTTTCATGCCACAGGTCGTCGTTGTAGAATCGGTCCGGTTTTCTGCTGTTTCTGTTTCATTAATCATTTTATTTTAGGCAAGCGGGTGATTAACCCACTGTACCCTAGCCTGGTGGTGGGGGTGCCACCTTGGAACTCCCAGGCAAGTTCGGTTCTGTTTCGGGTATCCTCCCTAGTGAGATGGTTCTGTTTTAAGGCGCAGAATGCTCGCCTGTGCCCTGCATCCGTCGGCTCAGCTGCAAGCTCGAGATTCGAGGTAGTGGACACGCGTGGCGTGACTGCAGCAGGTCCCGGGGTGGACGAACTTGGACGTGGATGCGCGGACTGGCCGGGGCTCTGCGTATATCGGTGTCCCACTACTGGACACTGCAGATGGCTACTTGGCACTTTATAGGCAATGCCGACCTCACTACGTCAGCAATTACCACCAAGACCATACCACCGACTTCCCACCCCAATTCTAGTTAATCTAGGAAGAAAAATAATGCTATTGTCTGGCTAACGAAAGTAGATACTGGATAATTTTGCAAACTTTTTATATGACAACACTAAAGTGTTCCTACCATCGGATATTTACCCTACATTTGGGGTATTTTAAGTAGAAAGTACTTAGGAACAATTAATTCCAAAAAGGCATTTTTAAAACAAACTCATTTTGAACATTTTATAAAATGAGTTTTAAAAATTCGTACGTCTGCTAAAATTGTGTTAATCGAAAATAAGTTTCGTATATACGTGTTGGATCATTTCAAGAGCTACAGTAAGCCTTACGTTGGTCTAATAAATAGCTTAAGTAATTAGGTACACTATATCTTAACTAATTAGGTAGAGAAAAACTTGGCAATTTTATTTTAAAGAAAATTAATTTGTATCTGTTTTCCGAATAATTTGGTAAAATCAGAATTAGTGTATGGTATTCCTATTTCTGACACCGAAGTTGGCGTGTTGTTGATGTTTCTTTATGGTTGACGGTTTCTTTATAGTACGGTCAAAATGTCTTGATATTTTTTAATTTTAATTAAGTAAGTACATATTCGTTTAAGTTATTTTTTGTTTGTTCTTTTGTGTTCCTTTTATATGCTACAATGGAGTGACGTATCCGTGTGATGTTTAGTATGGAGTTAATAAAGAGATAACAAGTTATATAAGCTACTCTTAATCACGTCATAACGCGGACAAATTTGGAAGCATCCACTAGTAAAATTAAAATAAATGTCAAAGTATCAAAGTGAGTTGTTCCGCCTTTCCTTTTTATTTTAGGGTTGCTATGCTAATATATTTTAAATTTGCCGCGCTTTTTCAGTATCTACTTTCGTTAGCCAGACTATAACTTGCTTTTTTTATTCCCAGCATTTCATAGGACTGTACACTAATGAATACTGCGTCATGATCTAATTAACTTCTACGTAATATCACTACATAGTATAAAACAAAGTCGCTTTCTCTGTTCCTATGTCCCTTTGTATGCTTAAATCTTTGAAACTACGCAACGGATTTTGATGCGGTTTTTTTTAATAGATAGAGTGATTCAAGAGGAAGGTTTATATGTATAATTACATCCATTAAATAGTTGAGAAGACTATATATTATATACCCGTGCAGAGCCGGAGCGCGTCACTAGTATCTATTATATACAGTAAAACTGTAACAGAAGGATCTTCTGTCTACTCCTTCGGGAATGATAATCGTAAAGAGTATGTAAGTAAAATGATTTCCTAATTCACGGTATTACCAATGGTAAACGGCTTACCTCTTAGTCACTCAGTCGCCTCTTAGGAAAGAACGGCAATTATTAAGGCATTCTTTTGACGTCCCAGATAGCACGGGAAATGACGTAGGTCATAACATACGTATATTAAGGTCTAATTATATTCATTTTTAATTTTTAGGAATAATTAACTATTTGTAATGTCATTATTTAACAGAAAATGTATTTTTTTTGTCTTTCTATAAGTGATGTTTATGGTTCATGTATTGAATAAAAAGAGTTTTATGTCAATTCATTAAAATTTTTGATAAAACAGAAACTACTCACTATCATAACTCCCTTAGAACATGTTATCCTGAATAAGTAAAGTAACGTTTCCTTAAATTCAATTTCGGGACAAAATTAGAATGCTGTCTTTCTATTTACTACAAGCGATAAATGAAATTTATTGGGCTATGGGCTAACAACCTTCCCCTAACAGTCCTTATTTTTGTCATATATAATCAACAACCAGACCAGAAAGCAATAGAAAAGTGTAGTTTCTTAACTCTGCCTCCGCAGGGAATCGAATACAGGGATCTCACGATTAGCGTTCAGGCAGCTAATCCATCGCGCCACGGAGTTCGTCAAACATGTTACTATTGCGTAATGGAGGTAATATAATGATTTCAAAGCTCTGTTGTACCAACAAGAGAGTGTAGGCACTTGTAAGTGATTGGTTCATAGTACTAGTACAAAATAATGTTTATGTATAACTATTATACATTGTATAATATGTGCAAAG
>JAMBLF010001979.1:0-18636 GCA_030578115.1 Leucoptera coffeella | reverse complement strand
GTCGTGGTGGTTTCTTCCTTAGGCTTATCCTCCTAAACAAGAAAATTGTGTTTCAAAATACAGCGACTATGACAATGTCAGCTGAATCATTGTAGTTGTTTCTAAGATAATAATATATATTACAATGCAGACAAAATATTCATAGTATAAAATCAAGGAAAACAGAATGCACGTCGGCATATCTGTATTTTAAAAACACTTCAAATTGGTTACGTGTTGTGAAAAAGTGTGCATGTACCTCTTCAGGTTTGTCTGTGGGAGTAGGTGTGATCTCGCTTATCTCAAGGACTGGGCCTTCGTCCTCCTCAACGGTTTCGACGTCCTCCACCTTTTGAAATATGAATCATTTAGGCAAGCCATAAAACTTGGATAACAGTCAACACCTACAGATTACCATTCAAACGTTACACATGATACGTATGTTCGAAACAGAAAGAAAGCTGTTGCTACATTCATCACGCATTCGACTCCACGCATTGCATCTAGCGATGCAGCCTCTGTTCATTTGTGAAAAGTGATGTAATGAAGAAGTGTACCTCGCCTGTCGGAGTGACACGTTTCTTGATTACTTTTCTGACCTTCTTAACAGTCTTTTTCGATGTGATTTCTTCCTTAGGCTTATCCTCCTAAACAAGAAAAGTGTGTTTTGAGAATGCAGCCTAATTGTGAACGTCAGCTGTTTTCGCTTTCACGTTGATTCAGTGATGTTAGAGAATATTCAAGATACTCATATCAGACTGATAAGTTAAAGCACATACGAGTAAGTTTGGTATATGACCAGCAAAGGAAAAAGCACCACGGCAATTCGGTACTGAAATCACGTGAAATCGCTGTTATGTTGTTAAAATAGTGTGCATGTACCTCTTCAGGTTTGTCTGTGGGAGTAGGTGTGATCTCGCTTATCTCCAGGACTGGGCCTTCATCCTCCTCAACGGTTTCGACTTCCTCCACCTTTTGAAATACGAAGCATGCATGACAAGTCACATTCAATCGATAAGGATAACTAAAACTTTCATTCATTCTCATACAAAACCAACAGCACTCTTTTCAAAAGCCCATCTGAGAACGTCTAAATTCCAATCATCACGCATTCGAATGCACTCATCAATTCTAGCGATTGAGCCTAAGCTCGTTTGTGGCAAGTGATGTAGTGAAGTAGTGTACCTCGCCTGTCGGAGTGACACGTTTCTTGGTTACTTTTTTGACCTTCTTGACGGTCTTTGTCGTGGTGGTTTCTTCCTTAGGCTTATCCTCCTAAACAAGAAAATTGTGTTTCAAAATACAGCGACTATGACAATGTCAGCTGAATCATTGTAGTTGTTTCTAAGATAATGTTATATATTACAATGCAGACAAAATATTCATAGTATAAAATCAAGGAAAACAGAATGCACGTCGGCATATCTGTATTTTAAAAACACTTCAAATTGGTTACGTGTTGTGAAAAAGTGTGCATGTACCTCTTCAGGTTTGTCTGTGGGAGTAGGTGTGATCTCGCTTATCTCAAGGACTGGGCCTTCGTCCTCCTCAACGGTTTCGACGTCCTCCACCTTTTGAAATATGAATCATTTAGGCAAGCCATAAAACTTGGATAACAGTCAACACCTACAGATTACCATTCAAATGTTACACATGATACGTATGTTCGAAACAGAAAGAAAGCTGTTGCTACATTCATCACGCATTCGACTCCACGCATTGCATCTAGCGATGCAGCCTAAGCTCGTTTGTGGCAAGTGATGTAGTGAAGTAGTGTACCTCGCCTGTCGGAGTGACACGTTTCTTGGTTACTTTTTTGACCTTCTTGACGGTCTTTGTCGTGGTGGTTTCTTCCTTAGGCTTATCCTCCTAAACAAGAAAATTGTGTTTCAAAATACAGCGACTATGACAATGTCAGCTGAATCATTGTAGTTGTTTCTAAGATAATGTTATATATTACAATGCAGACAAAATATTCATAGTATAAAATCAAGGAAAACAGAATGCACGTCGGCATATCTGTATTTTAAAAACACTTCAAATTGGTTACGTGTTGTGAAAAAGTGTGCATGTACCTCTTCAGGTTTGTCTGTGGGAGTAGGTGTGATCTCGCTTATCTCAAGGACTGGGCCTTCGTCCTCCTCAACGGTTTCGACGTCCTCCACCTTTTGAAATATGAATCATTTAGGCAAGCCATAAAAATTGGATAACAGTCAACACCTACAGATTACCATTCAAACGTTACACATGATACGCATGTTCGAAACAGAAAGAAAGCTGTTGCTACATTCATCACGCATTCGACTCCACGCATTGCATCTAGCGATGCAGCCTCTGTTCATTTGTGAAAAGTGATGTAATGAAGAAGTGTACCTCGCCTGTCGGAGTGACACGTTTCTTGATTACTTTTCTGACCTTCTTAACAGTCTTTTTCGATGTGATTTCTTCCTTAGGCTTATCCTCCTAAACAAGAAAAGTGTGTTTTGAGAATGCAGCCTAATTGTGGACGTCAGCTGTTTTCGCTTTCACGTTGATTCAGTGATGTTAGAGAATATTCAAGATATATCAGACTGATAAGTTAAAGCACATACGAGTAAGTTTGGTATATGACCAGCAAAGGAAAAAGCACCACGGCAATTCGGTACTGAAATCACGTGAAATCGCTGTTATGTTGTTAAAATAGTGTGCATGTACCTCTTCAGGTTTGTCTGTGGGAGTAGGTGTGATCTCGCTTATCTCCAGGACTGGGCCTTCATCCTCCTCAACGGTTTCGACTTCCTCCACCTTTTGAAATACGAAGCATGCATGACAAGTCACATTCAATCGATAAGGATAACTAAAACTTTCATTCATTCTCATACAAAACCAACAGCACTCTTTTCAAAAGCCCATCTGAGAACGTCTAAATTCCAATCATCACGCTTTCGAATGCACTCATCAATTCTTGCGATTGAGCCTAAGCTCGTTTGTGGCAAGTGATGTAGTGAAGTAGTGTACCTCGCCTGTCGGAGTGACACGTTTCTTGGTTACTTTTTTGACCTTCTTGACGGTCTTTGTCGTGGTGGTTTCTTCCTTAGGCTTATCCTCCTAAACAAGAAAATTGTGTTTCAAAATACAGCGACTATGACAATGTCAGCTGAATCATTGTAGTTGTTTCTAAGATAATGTTATATATTACAATGCAGACAAAATATTCATAGTATAAAATCAAGGAAAACAGAATGCACGTCGGCATATCTGTATTTTAAAAACACTTCAAATTGGTTACGTGTTGTGAAAAAGTGTGCATGTACCTCTTCAGGTTTGTCTGTGGGAGTAGGTGTGATCTCGCTTATCTCAAGGACTGGGCCTTCGTCCTCCTCAACGGTTTCGACGTCCTCCACCTTTTGAAATATGAATCATTTAGGCAAGCCATAAAAATTGGATAACAGTCAACACCTACAGATTACCATTCAAAACGTTACACATGATACGCATGTTCGAAACAGAAAGAAAGCTGTTGCTACATTCATCACGCATTCGACTCCACGCATTGCATCTAGCGATGCAGCCTCTGTTCATTTGTGAAAAGTGATGTAATGAAGAAGTGTACCTCGCCTGTCGGAGTGACACGTTTCTTGATTACTTTTCTGACCTTCTTAACAGTCTTTTTCGATGTGATTTCTTCCTTAGGCTTATCCTCCTAAACAAGAAAAGTGTGTTTTGAGAATGCAGCCTAATTGTGGACGTCAGCTGTTTTCGCTTTCACGTTGATTCAGTGATGTTAGAGAATATTCAAGATATATCAGACTGATAAGTTAAAGCACATACGAGTAAGTTTGGTATATGACCAGCAAAGGAAAAAGCACCACGGCAATTCGGTACTGAAATCACGTGAAATCGCTGTTATGTTGTTAAAATAGTGTGCATGTACCTCTTCAGGTTTGTCTGTGGGAGTAGGTGTGATCTCGCTTATCTCCAGGACTGGGCCTTCATCCTCCTCAACGGTTTCGACTTCCTCCACCTTTTGAAATACGAAGCATGCATGACAAGTCACATTCAATCGATAAGGATAACTAAAACTTTCATTCATTCTCATACAAAACCAACAGCACTCTTTTCAAAAGCCCATCTGAGAACGTCTAAATTCCAATCATCACGCATTCGAATGCACTCATCAATTCTAGCGATTGAGCCTAAGCTCGTTTGTGGCAAGTGATGTAGTGAAGTAGTGTACCTCGCCTGTCGGAGTGACACGTTTCTTGGTTACTTTTTTGACCTTCTTGACGGTCTTTGTCGTGGTGGTTTCTTCCTTAGGCTTATCCTCCTAAACAAGAAAATTGTGTTTCAAAATACTGCGACTATGAAAATGTCAGCTGAATCATTGCAGTTGTTTCTAAGATAATGTTATATATTACAATGCAGACAAAATATTCATAGTATAAAATCAAGGAAAACAGAATGCACGTCGGCATATCTGTATTTTAAAAACACTTCAAATTGGTTACGTGTTGTGAAAAAGTGTGCATGTACCTCTTCAGGTTTGTCTGTGGGAGTAGGTGTGATCTCGCTTATCTCAAGGACTGGGCCTTCGTCCTCCTCAACGGTTTCGACGTCCTCCACCTTTTGAAATATGAATCATTTAGGCAAGCCATAAAAATTGGATAACAGTCAACACCTACAGATTACCATTCAAACGTTACACATGATACGCATGTTCGAAACAGAAAGAAAGCTGTTGCTACATTCATCACGCATTCGACTCCACGCATTGCATCTAGCGATGCAGCCTCTGTTCATTTGTGAAAAGTGATGTAATGAAGAAGTGTACCTCGCCTGTCGGAGTGACACGTTTCTTGATTACTTTTCTGACCTTCTTAACAGTCTTTTTCGATGTGATTTCTTCCTTAGGCTTATCCTCCTAAACAAGAAAAGTGTGTTTTGAGAATGCAGCCTAATTGTGAACGTCAGCTGTTTTCGCTTTCACGTTGATTCAGTGATGTTAGAGAATATTCAAGATATATCAGACTGATAAGTTAAAGCACATACGAGTAAGTTTGGTATATGACCAGCAAAGGAAAAAGCACCACGGCAATTCGGTACTGAAATCACGTGAAATCGCTGTTATGTTGTTAAAATAGTGTGCATGTACCTCTTCAGGTTTGTCTGTGGGAGTAGGTGTGATCTCGCTTATCTCCAGGACTGGGCCTTCATCCTCCTCAACGGTTTCGACTTCCTCCACCTTTTGAAATACGAAGCATGCATGACAAGTCACATTCAATCGATAAGGATAACTAAAACTTTCATTCATTCTCATACAAAACCAACAGCACTCTTTTCAAAAGCCCATCTGAGAACGTCTAAATTCCAATCATCACGCATTCGAATGCACTCATCAATTCTAGCGATTGAGCCTAAGCTCGTTTGTGGCAAGTGATGTAGTGAAGTAGTGTACCTCGCCTGTCGGAGTGACACGTTTCTTGGTTACTTTTTTGACCTTCTTGACGGTCTTTGTCGTGGTGGTTTCTTCCTTAGGCTTATCCTCCTAAACAAGAAAATTGTGTTTCAAAATACAGCGACTATGACAATGTCAGCTGAATCATTGTAGTTGTTTCTAAGATAATGTTATATATTACAATGCAGACAAAATATTCATAGTATAAAATCAAGGAAAACAGAATGCACGTCGGCATATCTGTATTTTAAAAACACTTCAAATTGGTTACGTGTTGTGAAAAAGTGTGCATGTACCTCTTCAGGTTTGTCTGTGGGAGTAGGTGTGATCTCGCTTATCTCAAGGACTGGGCCTTCGTCCTCCTCAACGGTTTCGACTTCCTCCACCTTTTGAAATATGAATCATTTAGGCAAGCCATAAAACTTGGATAACAGTCAACACCTACAGATTACCATTCAAACGCTACACATGATACGTATGTTCGAAACAGAAAGAAAGCTGTTGCTACATTCATCACGCATTCGACTCCACGCATTGCATCTAGCGATGCAGCCTCTGTTCATTTGTGAAAAGTGATGTAATGAAGAAGTGTACCTCGCCTGTCGGAGTGACACGTTTCTTGATTACTTTTCTGACCTTCTTAACAGTCTTTTTCGATGTGATTTCTTTCTTAGGCTTATCCTCCTAAACAAGAAAAGTGTGTTTTGAGAATGCAGCCTAATTGTGAACGACAGCTGTTTTCGCTTTCACGTTGATTCAGTGATGTTAGAGAATATTCAAGATATATCAGACTGACAAGTTAAAGCACATACGAGTAAGTTTGGTATATGACCAGCAAAGGAAAAAGCACTACGGCAATTCGGTACTGAAATCACGTGAAATCGCTGTTATGTTGTTAAAATAGTGTGCATGTACCTCTTCAGGTTTGTCTGTGGGAGTAGGTGTGATCTCGCTTATCTCCAGGACTGGGCCTTCATCCTCCTCAACGGTTTCGACTTCCTGCACCTTTTGAAATACGAAGCATGCATGACAAGTCACATTCAATCGATAAGGATAACTAAAACTTTCATTCATTCTCACACAAAACCAACAGCACTCTTTTCAAAAGCCCATCTGAGAACGTCAAAATTCCAATCATCACGCATTCGAATGCACTCATCAATTCTAGCGATTGAGCTTAAGCTCGTTTGTGGCAAGTGATGTAGTGAAGTAGTGTACCTCGCCTGTCGGAGTGACACGTTTCTTGGTTACTTTTTTGACCTTCTTGACGGTCTTTGTCGTGGTGGTTTCTTCCTTAGGCTTATCCTCCTAAACAAGAAAATTGTGTTTCAAAATACAGCGACTATGACAATGTCAGCTGAATCATTGTAGTTGTTTCTAAGATAATGTGTGTGTGTGAGGATTGAGGGCCACTTCGTCAATCTCTTTGAAAATTTGCTAGAATTTAGTGAACATTCCAAAACAATTGTGCAACTTGGAATCTGAATTTGTGAAAGTCAATTGAGGGAGTAGAAGCCTAAAAAGTTGGGCCCTCAATTCTCACATAGAGGATTGAGGGCCCACCCGTACCTGGCGACTAAGGGCATTAAGAAAAGGTCTTTACGACTAAAATGTAAGTCAATTACAATCAAAATTTGTGAAAACAAGATATTACCACAAAACGCTATTGTAACCGAGATATCTTCATTTAAAATTGGCCCTCAATCCTCACACTCCTGAAAATTTATACCGAATTTTTAGAATAACCCTTTTCGTACAGCAACTGCTTCTTTACCTATGTGTTACATAATAATTTGTGAAAATTTGTGAAAGCAAGAACGGGTCCATACCTCTCCGGGTTTCGGAGTTATGACCTCGGTAATATTCGGGCCCTCAATCCTCCACTTTTTTTTGTTATTTGTTTTATAACTTTTTAACTACGAAAGATACGACAAAATTCAACATTGCATAATTTTGTGAAAAACTTGTGCAACAAATTGGTGTTATTATTAATTAGTAAGAATTGTTATGAAACTGTAAATCTTGGCTGATACCAAAATACGACTATTCTTTAAGCTTGTACGTAAGTAGGGTAACAATAATGTATTCAATTAAATACAAATATTGAAATTGAAATTGATTGTAAACCATTTATTTACATATTATATTATAGAAGTTAATTATTTTAATATTTATTTTCGGTAGGATATTTAATCAATTGTAATGCCTAACTGGCTAAATATTTGTGATGCCTAACTGGCTAATTATATTTGCTTTGGGGTAATATTCGGTTCGTACACCTTCGGTTTTATTCGGAGAGTATGCGGGATATCCTGCAGGTAATTACTGTTAGTACCATTCAAATCAAATATAATGACATAATGTAATTTGTAGCATACTATAACGTCAGAGTCACAAGTAACGCAAGTAAATAAGTGCCTAGATCGAAGATATGTACGTTGGCGAAATACATATATTCTTGCAATTGTTTAGTACAAAAGATTAGAACTATTCCACGTGTATATTGAGCTTGTTTCCTTAATAGCCTTTTGATTCCTTTTTCTTTTTTCGGCCAAATTTCAAACTCTGATGCGTTTGCACTTCTTGTTATTCAGTTGCCATGGTTACGCTAGCGCCGTCTGCCGCGGCATCCGAAAAATAATGAAGTTCCCAAAGTCTTGTTTTCCTTGTTCTTCGGTTCATTTCAATCGCAGATTGAAATATTACCCCAAAGCAAATATAATTAGCCAGTTAGGCATCACAAATATTTAGCCAGTTAGGCATTACAATTGATTAAATATCCTACCGAAAATAAATATTAAAATAATTAACTTCTATAATATAATATGTAAATAAATGGTTTACAATCTATTTCAATTTCAATATTTGTATTTAATTGAATACATTATTGTTACCCTACTTACGTACAAGCTTAAAGAATAGTCGTATTTTGGTATCAGCCAAGATTTACAGTTTCATAACAATTCTTACTAATTAATAATAACACCAATTTGTTGAACAATTTTTTCACAAAATTATGCAATATTGAATTTTGTCGTATCTTTCGTAGTTAAAAAGTTATAAAACAAATAACAAAAAAAAGTGGAGGATTGAGGGCCCGAATATTACCGAGGTCATAACTCCGAAACCCGGAGAGGTATGGACCCGTTCTTGCTTTCACAAATTTTCACAAATTATTATGTAACACATAGGTAAAGAAGCAGTTGCTGTACGAAAAGGGTTATTCTAAAAATTCGGTATAAATTTTCAGGAGTGTGAGGATTGAGGGCCAATTTTAAATGAAGATATCTCGGGTACAATGGCGTTTTGTGGTAATATCTTGTTTTCACAAATTTTGATTGTAATTGACTTACATTTTAGTCGTAAAGACTTTTTCTTAATGCCCTTAGTCGCCAGGTACGGGTGGGCCCTCAATCCTCTATGTGAGAA
This sequence comes from Leucoptera coffeella, assembly GCA_030578115.1. Taxonomy (NCBI): domain Eukaryota; kingdom Metazoa; phylum Arthropoda; class Insecta; order Lepidoptera; family Lyonetiidae; genus Leucoptera; species Leucoptera coffeella. The sequence continues at coordinate 9,794 of JAMBLF010001979.1, read as the reverse complement.
TTGAGGGCCCAACTTTTTAGGCTTTTTACTGCCTTAATAGACTTTCACAAATTCAGATTCCAAGTTGCACAATTGTTTTGGAATGTTCACTAAATCCTAGCAAATTTTCAAAGAGATTGACGAAGTGGCCCTCAATCCTCACACACACGATAATGTTATATATTACAATGCAGACAAAATATTCATAGTATAAAATCAAGGAAAACAGAATGCACGTCGGCATATCTGTATTTTAAAAACACTTCAAATTGGTTACGTGTTGTGAAAAAGTGTGCATGTACCTCTTCAGGTTTGTCTGTGGGAGTAGGTGTGATCTCGCTTATCTCAAGGACTGGGCCTTCGTCCTCCTCAACGGTTTCGACGTCCTCCACCTTTTGAAATATGAATCATTTAGGCAAGCCATAAAACTTGGATAACAGTCAACACCTACAGATTACCATTCAAACGTTACACATGATACGCATGTTCGAAACAGAAAGAAAGCTGTTGCTACATTCATCACGCATTCGACTCCACGCATTGCATCTAGCGATGCAGCCTCTGTTCATTTGTGAAAAGTGATGTAATGAAGAAGTGTACCTCGCCTGTCGGAGTGACACGTTTCTTGATTACTTTTCTGACCTTCTTAACAGTCTTTTTCGATGTGATTTCTTCCTTAGGCTTATCCTCCTAAACAAGAAAAGTGTGTTTTGAGAATGCAGCCTAATTGTGAACGTCAGCTGTTTTCGCTTTCACGTTGATTCAGTGATGTTAGAGAATATTCAAGATATATCAGACTGATAAGTTAAAGCACATACGAGTAAGTTTGGTATATGACCAGCAAAGGAAAAAGCACCACGGCAATTCGGTACTGAAATCACGTGAAATCGCTGTTATGTTGTTAAAATAGTGTGCATGTACCTCTTCAGGTTTGTCTGTGGGAGTAGGTGTGATTTCGCTTATCTCCAGGACTGGGCCTTCATCCTCCTCAACGGTTTCGACTTCCTCCACCTTTTGAAATACGAAGCATGCATGACAAGTCACATTCAATCGATAAGGATAACTAAAACTTTCATTCATTCTCATACAAAACCAACAGCACTCTTTTCAAAAGCCCATCTGAGAACGTCAAAATTCCAATCATCACGCATTCGAATGCACTCATCAATTCTAGCGATTGAGCCTAAGCTCGTTTGTGGCAAGTGATGTAGTGAAGTAGTGTACCTCGCCTGTCGGAGTGACACGTTTCTTGGTTACTTTTTTGACCTTCTTGACGGTCTTTGTCGTGGTGGTTTCTTCCTTAGGCTTATCCTCCTAAACAAGAAAATTGTGTTTCAAAATACAGCGACTATGACAATGTCAGCTGAATCATTGTAGTTGTTTCTAAGATAATGTTATATATTACAATGCAGACAAAATATTCATAGTATAAAATCAAGGAAAACAGAATGCACGTCGGCATATCTGTATTTTAAAAACACTTCAAATTGGTTACGTGTTGTGAAAAAGTGTGCATGTACCTCTTCAGGTTTGTCTGTGGGAGTAGGTGTGATCTCGCTTATCTCAAGGACTGGGCCTTCGTCCTCCTCAACGGTTTCGACTTCCTCCACCTTTTGAAATATGAATCATTTAGGCAAGGCATAAAAATTCGATAACAGTCAACACCTACAGATTACCATTCAAACGTTACACATGATACGTATGTTCGAAACAGAAAGAAAGCTGTTGCTACATTCATCACGCATTCGACTCCACGCATTGCATCTATTGATGCAGCCTCTGTTCATTTGTGAAAAGTGATGTAATGAAGAAGTGTACCTCGCCTGTCGGAGTGACACGTTTCTTGATTACTTTTCTGACCTTCTTAACAGTCTTTTTCGATGTGATTTCTTCCTTAGGCTTATCCTCCTAAACAAGAAAAGTGTGTTTTGAGAATGCAGCCTAATTGTGGACGTCAGCTGTTTTCGCTTTCACGTTGATTCAGTGATGTTAGAGAATATTCAAGATATATCAGACTGATAAGTTAAAGCACATACGAGTAAGTTTGGTATATGACCAGCAAAGGAAAAAGCACCACGGCAATTCGGTACTGAAATCACGTGAAATCGCTGTTATGTTGTTAAAATAGTGTGCATGTACCTCTTCAGGTTTGTCTGTGGGAGTAGGTGTGATCTCGCTTATCTCCAGGACTGGGCCTTCATCCTCCTCAACGGTTTCGACTTCCTGCACCTTTTGAAATACGAAGCATGCATGACAAGTCACATTCAATCGATAAGGATAACTAAAACTTTCATTCATTCTCATACAAAACCAACAGCACTCTTTTCAAAAGCCCATCTGAGAACGTCTAAATTCCAATCATCACGCTTTCGAATGCACTCATCAATTCTTGCGATTGAGCCTAAGCTCGTTTGTGGCAAGTGATGTAGTGAAGTAGTGTACCTCGCCTGTCGGAGTGACACGTTTCTTGGTTACTTTTTTGACCTTCTTGACGGTCTTTGTCGTGGTGGTTTCTTCCTTAGGCTTATCCTCCTAAACAAGAAAATTGTGTTTCAAAATACAGCGACTATGACAATGTCAGCATAATCATTGTAGTTGTTTCTAAGATAATGTTATATATTACAATGCAGACAAAATATTCATAGTATAAAATCAAGGAAAACAGAATGCACGTCGGCATATCTGTATTTTAAAAACACTTCAAATTGGTTACGTGTTGTGAAAAAGTGTGCATGTACCTCTTCAGGTTTGTCTGTGGGAGTAGGTGTGATCTCGCTTATCTCAAGGACTGGGCCTTCGTCCTCCTCAACGGTTTCGACGTCCTCCACCTTTTGAAATATGAATCATTTAGGCAAGCCATAAAACTTGGATAACAGTCAACACCTACAGATTACCATTCAAACGCTACACATGATACGTATGTTCGAAACAGAAAGAAAGCTGTTGCTACATTCATCACGCATTCGACTCCACGCATTGCATCTAGCGATGCAGCCTCTGTTCATTTGTGAAAAGTGATGTAATGAAGAAGTGTACCTCGCCTGTCGGAGTGACACGTTTCTTGATTACTTTTCTGACCTTCTTAACAGTCTTTTTCGATGTGATTTCTTCCTTAGGCTTATCCTCCTAAACAAGAAAAGTGTGTTTTGAGAATGCAGCCTAATTGTGAACGTCAGCTGTTTTCGCTTTCACGTTGATTCAGTGATGTTAGAGAATATTCAAGATATATCAGACTGATAAGTTAAAGCACATACGAGTAAGTTTGGTATATGACCAGCAAAGGAAAAAGCACCACGGCAATTCGGTACTGAAATCACGTGAAATCGCTGTTATGTTGTTAAAATAGTGTGCATGTACCTCTTCAGGTTTGTCTGTGGGAGTAGGTGTGATCTCGCTTATCTCCAGGACTGGGCCTTCATCCTCCTCAACGGTTTCGACTTCCTCCACCTTTTGAAATACGAAGCATGCATGACAAGTCACATTCAATCGATAAGGATAACTAAAACTTTCATTCATTCTCATACAAAACCAACAGCACTCTTTTCAAAAGCCCATCTGAGAACGTCAAAATTCCAATCATCACGCATTCGAATGCACTCATCAATTCTAGCGATTGAGCCTAAGCTCGTTTGTGGCAAGTGATGTAGTGAAGTAGTGTACCTCGCCTGTCGGAGTGACACGTTTCTTGGTTACTTTTTTGACCTTCTTGACGGTCTTTGTCGTGGTGGTTTCTTCCTTAGGCTTATCCTCCTAAACAAGAAAATTGTGTTTCAAAATACAGCGACTATGACAATGTCAGCTGAATCATTGTAGTTGTTTCTAAGATAATGTTATATATTACAATGCAGACAAAATATTCATAGTATAAAATCAAGGAAAACAGAATGCACGTCGGCATATCTGTATTTTAAAAACACTTCAAATTGGTTACGTGTTGTGAAAAAGTGTGCATGTACCTCTTCAGGTTTGTCTGTGGGAGTAGGTGTGATCTCGCTTATCTCAAGGACTGGGCCTTCGTCCTCCTCAACGGTTTCGACTTCCTCCACCTTTTGAAATATGAATCATTTAGGCAAGGCATAAAAATTCGATAACAGTCAACAACTACAGATTACCATTCAAACGTTACACATGATACGTATGTTCGAAACAGAAAGAAAGCTGTTGCTACATTCATCACGCATTCGACTCCACGCATTGCATCTAGCGATGCAGCCTCTGTTCATTTGTGAAAAGTAATGTAATGAAGAAGTGTACCTCGCCTGTCGGAGTGACACGTTTCTTGATTACTTTTCTGACCTTCTTAACAGTCTTTTTCGATGTGATTTCTTCCTTAGGCTTATCCTCCTAAACAAGAAAAGTGTGTTTTGAGAATGCAGCCTAATTGTGAACGTCAGCTGTTTTCGCTTTCACGTTGATTCAGTGATGTTAGAGAATATTCAAGATATATCAGACTGATAAGTTAAAGCACATACGAGTAAGTTTGGTATATGACCAGCAAAGGAAAAAGCACCACGGCAATTCGGTACTGAAATCACGTGAAATCGCTGTTATGTTGTTAAAATAGTGTGCATGTACCTCTTCAGGTTTGTCTGTGGGAGTAGGTGTGATCTCGCTTATCTCCAGGACTGGGCCTTCATCCTCCTCAACGGTTTCGACTTCCTCCACCTTTTGAAATACGAAGCATGCATGACAAGTCACATTCAATCGATAAGGATAACTAAAACTTTCATTCATTCTCATACAAAACCAACAGCACTCTTTTCAAAAGCCCATCTGAGAACGTCTAAATTCCAATCATCACGCATTCGAATGCACTCATCAATTGTAGCGATTGAGCCTAAGCTCGTTTGTGGCAAGTGATGTAGTGAAGTAGTGTACCTCGCCTGTCGGAGTGACACGTTTCTTGGTTACTTTTTTGACCTTCTTGACGGTCTTTGTCGTGGTGGTTTCTTCCTTAGGCTTATCCTCCTAAACAAGAAAATTGTGTTTCAAAATACAGCGACTATGACAATGTCAGCTGAATCATTGTAGTTGTTTCTAAGATAATGTTATATATTACAATGCAGACAAAATATTCATAGTATAAAATCAAGGAAAACAGAATGCACGTCGGCATATCTGTATTTTAAAAACACTTCAAATTGGTTACGTGTTGTGAAAAAGTGTGCATGTACCTCTTCAGGTTTGTCTGTGGGAGTAGGTGTGATCTCGCTTATCTCAAGGACTGGGCCTTCGTCCTCCTCAACGGTTTCGACGTCCTCCACCTTTTGAAATATGAATCATTTAGGCAAGCCATAAAACTTGGATAACAGTCAACACCTACAGAGTACCATTCAAACGTTACACATGATACGTATGTTCGAAACAGAAAGAAAGCTGTTGCTACATTCATCACGCATTCGACTCCACGCATTGCATCTAGCGATGCAGCCTCTGTTCATTTGTGAAAAGTGATGTAATGAAGAAGTGTACCTCGCCTGTCGGAGTGACACGTTTCTTGATTACTTTTCTGACCTTCTTAACAGTCTTTTTCGATGTGATTTCTTCCTTAGGCTTATCCTCCTAAACAAGAAAAGTGTGTTTTGAGAATGCAGCCTAATTGTGAACGTCAGCTGTTTTCGCTTTCACGTTGATTCAGTGATGTTAGAGAATATTCAAGATATATCAGACTGATAAGTTAAAGCACATACGAGTAAGTTTGGTATATGACCAGCAAAGGAAAAAGCACCACGGCAATTCGGTACTGAAATCACGTGAAATCGCTGTTATGTTGTTAAAATAGTGTGCATGTACCTCTTCAGGTTTGTCTGTGGGAGTAGGTGTGATCTCGCTTATCTCCAGGACTGGGCCTTCATCCTCCTCAACGGTTTCGACTTCCTCCACCTTTTGAAATACGAAGCATGCATGACAAGTCACATTCAATCGATAAGGATAACTAAAACTTTCATTCATTCTCATACAAAACCAACAGCACTCTTTTCAAAAGCCCATCTGAGAACGTCAAAATTCCAATCATCACGCATTCGAATGCACTCATCAATTCTAGCGATTGAGCCTAAGCTCGTTTGTGGCAAGTGATGTAGTGAAGTAGTGTACCTCGCCTGTCGGAGTGACACGTTTCTTGGTTACTTTTTTGACCTTCTTGACGGTCTTTGTCGTGGTGGTTTCTTCCTTAGGCTTATCCTCCTAAACAAGAAAATTGTGTTTCAAAATACAGCGACTATGACAATGTCAGCTGAATCATTGTAGTTGTTTCTAAGATAATGTTATATATTACAATGCAGACAAAATATTCATAGTATAAAATCAAGGAAAACAGAATGCACGTCGGCATATCTGTATTTTAAAAACACTTCAAATTGGTTACGTGTTGTGAAAAAGTGTGCATGTACCTCTTCAGGTTTGTCTGTGGGAGTAGGTGTGATCTCGCTTATCTCAAGGACTGGGCCTTCGTCCTCCTCAACGGTTTCGACGTCCTCCACCTTTTGAAATATGAATCATTTAGGCAAGCCATAAAATTGGATAACAGTCAACACCTACAGATTACCATTCAAACGTTACACATGATACGTATGTTCGAAACAGAAAGAAAGCTGTTGCTACATTCATCACGCATTCGACTCCACGCATTGCATCTAGCGATGCAGCCTCTGTTCATTTGTGAAAAGTGATGTAATGAAGAAGTGTACCTCGCCTGTCGGAGTGACACGTTTCTTGATTACTTTTCTGACCTTCTTAACAGTCTTTTTCGATGTGATTTCTTCCTTAGGCTTATCCTCCTAAACAAGAAAAGTGTGTTTTGAGAATGCAGCCTAGTTGTGAACGTCAGCTGTTTTCGCTTTCACGTTGATTCAGTGATGTTAGAGAATATTCAAGATATATCAGACTGATAAGTTAAAGCACATACGAGTAAGTTTGGTATATGACCAGCAAAGGAAAAAGCACCAGGGCAATTCGGTACTGAAATCACGTGAAATCGCTGTTATGTTGTTAAAATAGTGTGCATGTACCTCTTCAGGTTTGTCTGTGGGAGTAGGTGTGATCTCGCTTATCTCCAGGACTGGGCCTTCATCCTCCTCAACGGTTTCGACTTCCTCCACCTTTTGAAATACGAAGCATGCATGACAAGTCACATTCAATCGATAAGGATAACTAAAACTTTCATTCATTCTCATACAAAACCAACAGCACTCTTTTCAAAAGCCCATCTGAGAACGTCTAAATTCCAATCATCACGCATTCGAATGCACTCATCAATTCTAGCGATTGAGCCTAAGCTCGTTTGTGGCAAGTGATGTAGTGAAGTAGTGTACCTCGCCTGTCGGAGTGACACGTTTCTTGGTTACTTTTTTGACCTTCTTGACGGTCTTTGTCGTGGTGGTTTCTTCCTTAGGCTTATCCTCCTAAACAAGAAAATTGTGTTTCAAAATACAGCGACTATGACAATGTCAGCTGAATCATTGTAGTTGTTTCTAAGATAATGTTATATATTACAATGCAGACAAAATATTCATAGTATAAAATCAAGGAAAACAGAATGCACGTCGGCATATCTGTATTTTAAAAACACTTCAAATTGGTTACGTGTTGTGAAAAAGTGTGCATGTACCTCTTCAGGTTTGTCTGTGGGAGTAGGTGTGATCTCGCTTATCTCAAGGACTGGGCCTTCGTCCTCCTCAACGGTTTCGACTTCCTCCACCTTTTGAAATATGAATCATTTAGGCAAGGCATAAAACTTGGATAACAGTCAACACCTACAGATTACCATTCAAACGTTACACATGATACGTATGTTCGAAACAGAAAGAAAGCTGTTGCTACATTCATCACGCATTCGACTCCACGCATTGCATCTAGCGATGCAGCCTCTGTTCATTTGTGAAAAGTGATGTAATGAAGAAGTGTACCTCGCCTGTCGGAGTGACACGTTTCTTGATTACTTTTCTGACCTTCTTAACAGTCTTTTTCGATGTGATTTCTTCCTTAGGCTTATCCTCCTAAACAAGAAAAGTGTGTTTTGAGAATGCAGCCTAATTGTGAACGTCAGCTGTTTTCGCTTTCACGTTGATTCAGTGATGTTAGAGAATATTCAAGATATATCAGACTGATAAGTTAAAGCACATACGAGTAAGTTTGGTATATGACCAGCAAAGGAAAAAGCACCACGGCAATTCGGTACTGAAATCACGTGAAATCGCTGTTATGTTGTTAAAATAGTGTGCATGTACCTCTTCAGGTTTGTCTGTGGGAGTAGGTGTGATCTCGCTTATCTCCAGGACTGGGCCTTCATCCTCCTCAACGGTTTCGACTTCCTCCACCTTTTGAAATATGAATCATTTAGGCAAGCCATAAAAATTCGATAACAGTCAACACCTACAGATTACCATTCAAACGTTACACATGATACGTATGTTCGAAACAGAAAGAAAGCTGTTGCTACATTCATCACGCATTCGACTCCACGCATTGCATCTAGCGATGCAGCCTCTGTTCATTTGTGAAAAGTGATGTAATGAAGAAGTGTACCTCGCCTGTCGGAGTGACACGTTTCTTGATTACTTTTCTGACCTTCTTAACAGTCTTTTTCGATGTGATTTCTTCCTTAGGCTTATCCTCCTAAACAAGAAAAGTGTGTTTTGAGAATGCAGCCTAATTGTGAACGTCAGCTGTTTTCGCTTTCACGTTGATTCAGTGATGTTAGAGAATATTCAAGATATATCAGACTGATAAGTTAAAGCACATACGAGTAAGTTTGGTATATGACCAGCAAAGGAAAAAGCACCACGGCAATTCGGTACTGAAATCACGTGAAATCGCTGTTATGTTGTTAAAATAGTGTGCATGTACCTCTTCAGGTTTGTCTGTGGGAGTAGGTGTGATCTCGCTTATCTCCAGGACTGGGCCTTCATCCTCCTCAACGGTTTCGACTTCCTCCACCTTTTGAAATACGAAGCATGCATGACAAGTCACATTCAATCGATAAGGATAACTAAAACTTTCATTCATTCTCATACAAAACCAACAGCACTCTTTTCAAAAGCCCATCTGAGAACGTCTAAATTCCAATCATCACGCATTCGAATGCACTCATCAATTGTAGCGATTGAGCCTAAGCTCGTTTGTGGCAAGTGATGTAGTGAAGTAGTGTACCTCGCCTGTCGGAGTGACACGTTTCTTGGTTACTTTTTTGACCTTCTTGACGGTCTTTGTCGTGGTGGTTTCTTCCTTAGGCTTATCCTCCTAAACAAGAAAATTGTGTTTCAAAATACAGCGACTATGACAATGTCAGCTGAATCATTGTAGTTGTTTCTAAGATAATGTTATATATTACAATGCAGACAAAATATTCATAGTATAAAATCAAGGAAAACAGAATGCACGTCGGCATATCTGTATTTTAAAAACACTTCAAATTGGTTACGTGTTGTGAAAAAGTGTGCATGTACCTCTTCAGGTTTGTCTGTGGGAGTAGGTGTGATCTCGCTTATCTCAAGGACTGGGCCTTCGTCCTCCTCAACGGTTTCGACGTCCTCCACCTTTTGAAATATGAATCATTTAGGCAAGCCATAAAACTTGGATAACAGTCAACACCTACAGATTACCATTCAAACGTTACACATGATACGTATGTTCGAAACAGAAAGAAAGCTGTTGCTACATTCATCACGCATTCGACTCCACGCATTGCATCTAGCGATGCAGCCTCTGTTCATTTGTGAAAAGTGATGTAATGAAGAAGTGTACCTCGCCTGTCGGAGTGACACGTTTCTTGATTACTTTTCTGACCTTCTTAACAGTCTTTTTCGATGTGATTT
>JAMBLF010001978.1:0-17367 GCA_030578115.1 Leucoptera coffeella | reverse complement strand
AATGAAAAGTTTTAGTTACGAATTTCCTATCTCTCTATTTTATTGTTTATTGAAATTATAAGAAAAATGGCTTACCGTCACAATGTTGGATTCGTTTTCGTACAGAGGTAGAGTTAAAGAAAGAAAGAAAGACGTTTTCTAATGATTTCCAGCCTGAAGACGGACTTTATTAACTATCTAAAACCAATCCTATTTTAGACATAAAGCTCAACATATATATTCTCAAAAGTAATTATATTATATTCTCCTTATATAGAATATAAAGTAATTATATTCTCAAAATATATACTCTTATGAAATAATAACCACAAGCGATTTCATTACTTTAAAGTAGATTGAAGTTCGAAGTTCGAACGCATATTCCGAATCTACAACCACAATCAAATCTATTCTTGAAGATTTTATCGATAACCTTGGTCACAGACGTATCTGTTGTGGTTTTATTTTTTTTATTTGCCAATTTCGCTTGAGGCTCTCGTCTCGTAGAAAGTCAAGGCTTGCCAATTACCCGACAGTCGATATCGGTGGATGTTTATAGCAAAAGTTGGGAATATAATTATCGTCTTCTGTTGTGCGAAGTTCCAAAAGATTTAGGGATTCTATTAAATTGCAAACAAACTTGGGCGTGTCAGACAGTTTGCGTGATGCGTTCTATTGAGTTTCTATCGAGGATTTTCTAAAAATAAGTTTCATTTGCTGGGTCTAAATTAGTGGGTTTAAATTATTTATTCGATTTGCAGTTAGACAGTTGGTTAATCAAGTCTTAAGCTTCCTTAAAATGTTGAAAGTAATTATGCGTTTGCAATCTGAGGTAGAAGAGTACTTAAATTAATACAGAAATATTTTTTAAAATAATGTAATTGTTCATGTCATGTATGTAATTGAAAATAATTTACTGTTAATTATTTTTATAGATTTCAATTAGCAATGATGCTAATTAGCAAGTAATAAAAGACAATTAAGATTATCGGGAAGCTTTTAAATCACAGGTTACTATCGCTTCATTTCACATAATTTACCTTTTACGCGACTAAGCATTTTCAATCCTCACAATACTAGCTCATAAAATAATTGAGCATGCACTTTAGTAGTTGTAGCTTTACATTCTATTTATATTAGGTCCATAGTTTCCAACTTTACAAAAGCTGCAGACACGTTCCCGTAAAGTGGGGAACAAAGTTTGTGCCGCTGTCAGTATATTGTTATTTTCATACACATTTCCTCGCTGCATGCATTTGAGGATTCCTTTTTATCTTTTAAGTTTTATTTTGACAAGTGAAGTAAACGTGATTGAAGTATAAACTGTACTTTGAGTGTTTTAAGACTGCGAAAGTTCAGTTTTATTATTTAGCTTGACGACCAAAGAGGCACGTGCAAGTAATGTCAAGATTATTATATTACTATTGTGATATTATGTTAATTGAATATTCATAATACAAGAACTCTAGAACCCTAATAAAAGTGTTGTCTGAATATTGTTATCATTCAATTTTTCACTTATATATGGATAGTTCTTTATAGATAGTTCTTCTATATATAATACTTAGTTAAAGCCATTCAAAAAAATAAACCCCTAAAAATAACGTATTTATTCTCAAAGAATTATAATAAGACGTAAAAAGTCTCTCTAAAAAGCAATCTTAGTCAGATCTCATTTTGAATTATGATTGCATCAATTCAACAGAGTATTAAAGATTCAAATTTGCATGACGACAGGAACTTGCGATCGAAGTATCCGGCGTAATAAGATTTTACTTTGATTTAGTTGGAAGTAATTTCCCTTTGCCCTTTATGTCAAGGGGAAAATTACAGTTTTCCGACGGGATGGACGCAACAGGAATTCACCCTATGATCTGAATATTAGTTTCGTTATGGTTCAGTAATAACGAACATAATGTACATAATTTCATGTCGTTAGATAGTTTTTGGGATAAAGAATATAACACCTCCTCGACCAAATTTAACTTTATTTTACTGTAGTTATGGTGTCGATAAGGAATAATAACATAGATGCATACATGCACATCACGCCTGATTCCCTGTAGAGGGGCAGGCAGAGATCACGGATCCCCATTTGCTCCGATCTTGACAGACCACTTTCGCTTCATTGACATTCATACATCTTCTCATACACTCTCGGCGGTTATAGGTACACCTAACGTCACCTTTTTCAATATAGCGTCTATCTGACTATTATATGTCTTATTAGGCCGACCCCTACGTAACCGCCCTTCCACTTCACTCATATGACTTGACTTATTGTCCTATGTCCCCTGGGTGGGGCAGAGGGCGTCCACAACAGTCTTCCATCCCGATCGGTCTTGAGCTTCGCGTTTAATCTCGCTACAGGTCTTCCCTATTCTTTTCGCTTCATCTGTAACGGTGCGCCGCCAGGACTGCTTGGGGCGACCACGCTTGCGCTTTCCCTGGGGATTCCAGTCCATCGCTTGCTTTGGGATGTGACTTGGGTCTCTGCGCAGCGTGTGGCCAATCCAGTTCCATTTGTGGCGCTTGATCTGATGGTCGATCGGGGTTTCGTGGCAGCGTTCCAATAGTTGTTCGTTGGATATTTTCTCGGGCCAGAATATACCGAGAATTCGGCGAAGGGAACGATTCACAAAGACCTGGAGACGGTGCGAGATGGCTTTTGTAACCTTCCACGTTTCGCACCCGTATAGCAGTACGGACTTAACGTTTGACGCGAATATTTTCAGCTTGACTCGCTGGGTCAATTTCCGTGACTGCCACACCGGCCGAAGTTGTGCGAAGGCTGCTCTGGCCTTGGCAATCCGCGAAGCGATGTCCTCTTCGGTACCCCCCGTTTCCGACACGACGCTACCGAGGTAAGTGAAGTTGTGGACGCGCTCCACATCCTCTGCACCAATCCGCAGTGGATTGTTGTTCCCGACACCAGCGCGCATCTCCTGGGTCTTCCGCGTGTTAATTTTCAGTCCCGCAGTAATTGCCTCCCTGTTCAGGTCGTCCAGCTTAGACTGCATATCGCGGTGCGTGTGGCTCAGCAGGCATAGGTCGTCTGCGTAATCCAGGTCCTCAAGAACATGGGTCACGCCCCACTCTATCCCACGTCGCCTGTCGAGGTACGCGCGATGCATAATCCCGTCGAGGACAACCAGAAAGAGAAGCGGCGAGAGTAAGCAGCCCTGTCGGACGCCGGCATGTACTGCGATGTCTTCGGAGATGAGGCCGTCATGTGTCACTCTGCAGGAATAATTTCTGTAGATGGCCTTTAAGAGGTTGAGTATCTTCTCCGGTACACCAATGTCAGCCAGTCGAGACCAAATGCTTTCCCACTTCAGCGTATCGAAGGCTTTTTCGAAATCAACAAAGGTAAGGTAAACCTCCCTTTGCCATTCTGATGCCTGCTCGAGGATGATGCGCAAAGTGTTGATCTGGTCGGTGCACGAGCGGTTGGGACGGAAGCCAGCCTGCTCCTTGCGGATCAGAGGTTCAATAGCTCCCGACAGCCTATCTAGGATGATCCTGCAGAACACCTTCGATGGTGTCGAGAGCAGAGTGATACCCCTCCAGTTGTTGCATTGGCTTAGGTCGCCCTTTTTTGGTACCGTTATTAAGAGCCCCTTGTTCCAGTCTTCAGGTAGCTCTTCATTCGACCATATGTTCTGGATCAGAGGTGTAAGGGCTTCTACGGCGAAGGGTATGTCAGCCCTCAACATTTCCGCGGTGATAAAATCCAGGCCTGGAGCTTTGCCGGTCTTCAGTGAAAGGATGGCTCTCGTCACTTCCTCGCGGGTTGGGGGGTCGACACTAATGTCCAGTTGCCCAGGAGGTGAGGGCGTGCACCACGGCACAGCCGGCGCAGTTGATGCTGTTGAGCGGAAGACGTCCTCGAAATGCTCGCGCCAGCGTTGCAGTTGCCCCTCAGATGTTGCGATGAGCTGCCCATCCCTCGACCTCAGCGGCCTCCTCTTTGGCTTACTGCTTCTAGCCAGGGTCTTGGTCGCTTTGTATAGCTCTCTCAGGTTGCCGGTGTTAGCAGCGTGTTGGGCTTTATCAGCAATGTCGTCCGCCCACATCCGCATATCCTTCCGCGTGCTGCGATAGATCCGCTTGCGGATCAGGCGGTATTGCTGTCTGAGATCAGCCATTTGCGTTGCGTTGCTGGTTTGCAGCAGTCTCAGGTGAGCTGCCAGGTGGTCTGAGACATCCAGTCCTCGCGGGAGCGCGCCGCGTGCCCCAAGACGGCCGAGCTGGTTTCTGTGTAGACCATTTTGATTCGATTCCACTCTCCGTCTATGGAACCCACATCTGCGTTGAGGCTGGAGAAACTGTTTCGCAGTTCGAGCTGGAACTTGGTGCGGGTGTCAGGCACTCTGAGCTTGGTGACGTCAAACCTCCTACCCACCTTGCCAGGTCCGCCGGCTGGTCGTGCTACCGCGACCTTGAGGCGCAGCTCGGCAACAACCAGGTGATGGTCGCTGTCGACATCTGCTCCTCTTCGGTTACGGACGTCGAGCAACGAGGAGCGCCATTTGGAGCTAATGGCGAGGTGGTCAATCTGGTTCTTGGTCCTGCCATCGGGTGAATTCCAAGTGTGTTTGTGGACATCCTTGTGAATAAACAGAGTGCCTCCGATGGTCAGATCGTGGTGTTGGCAGAACTCTACGAAACGATCTCCATTCTCATTGCGAACTCCAAGGCCCCTTGTTCCCATGTGCCGCTCACAGTTGGTGTTGTCACTCCCGACTTTAGCGTTCAGGTCTCCCATGACGATGACAATGTCTTGCTTTTTGATCCGCTTCAAGGTGGCGTTTAGCGCATTGTAGAAGTCGTCCTTGGTATCGTCTGTAGCAGTGTTGGTGGGAGCGTAGCACTGCACAATGGAGATCTTTCGGGCTCTTGAGTTAAAGCGGGCCCAGATGATTCGGTCTGAGATCGGTTTCCAGTCCAAGAGACTTTTCTTAGCGGCATCGGAAAGGAGCATACCGACACCGTATTCCAGAGTGTCTCCCTCACTTTCCTTACCAGAGTAAAGAAAAGTCAAGCCCTTGGACGTTCTCAGTTCCCCGAAGCCATTCCTGCGCACCTCGCTGAGGCCTAGAATCTGCAACTTGTAACTAAGCAATACTGCTTCCGCTTGGGCTAGTCTGCTGTCATCGCTAAGGGTCCGTATGTTCCAGAAAGCTATTCGTGTCCGTTTTTTCATGCCAAAGGTCGTCGTTGTAGAATCGGTCCGGTTTTCTGCTGTTTCTGTTTCTTTAATCATTTTATTTTAGGCAAGCGGGTGATTAACCCACTGTACCCTAGCCTGGTGGTGGGGGTGCCACCTTGGAACTCCCAGGCAAGTTCGGTTCCGTTTCGGGTATCCTCCCTAGTGAGATGGTTCTGTTTTAAGGCGCAGAATGCTCGCCTGTGCCCTGCATCCGTCGGCTCAGCTGCAAGCTCGAGATTCGAGGTAGTGGACACGCGTGGCGTGACTGCAGCAGGTCCCGGGGTGGACGAACTTGGACGTGGATGCGCGGACTGGCCGGGGCTCTGCGTATATCGGTGTCCCACTACTGGACACTGCAGATGGCTACTTGGCACTTTATAGGCAATGCCGACCTCACTACGTCAGCAATTACCACTAAGACCATACCACCGACTTCCCACCCCAACCAAAATAGTAAAAGTGACCAAAGAAACTGCGAGTATAGGTAAAAGTATTTTTTGAAATCTAAGCAAGATTAAATAGCGTGAGTTTATGTGTGTGTAGTAAAATCGTTTAGAGCTCTCGTACTTACATTACCGACATTGGAAACCGTATAAAAATACGAGTTCACGACTGAAATCACAACTAACTTCATAGCTCGGAAAGCATTTTCTTGTTTTCTAAAAGCGGCTCATTTTGTTTTGCTTATATCAGACGGAGAAAATTCAATTTTGGTGCTCCGGGTATGGTTATATTTTTGATATGATGATACTTACCTTTCCCGAAAACTTTTGTGAAGGGGAAAGATTGAATTGTGATGTATGTAGATTGTCATCGTAACTACTTTTATTTTGACTATCGAGAAAAAAAAGTAGTGTATAGATGTCGATTTAGTTAAGTGGTATTTCTGAATTTATATTAGAAAATTAATAAATGAATTAAGTTAATTTATTTTAGAATTTAAATATAAGGATCTCATAAACAGGTGTCACATGTGTGTATGTATGAGAATGTATGTTACTACTTATTACTAAATTCCATAAGACATATTTACTACGAATGTTACACTTCAGTACTTGATCTAGTGAGTAAGATTGAAAAGGACATGCTTCTATAGTTGGTCATGTTTCTATGCGGATGAATGATAGTAGAATGACAAACCGAATAGGTAAAATGTTTGTCAGGACGGGACGGATGGGGATCCGAGATATCTGCCTACCTCTCAACAAGGAAACGGGCGTGATGTACTTGATGAGGAATTGTTAATCCACAGCCACATAAGCACTTAATTTACTTCCTACTTACATTGTAAGCATGCTGAGTAGAATAAGACTTCGTCGCATTTATTCAATATCGATACCAGCAAGGGGTATCGAAATGTAACTGTACCGTAATGGGAAGAATATGGCATACGTGACTAGTGGGGATCAAGGTCAACATCTTAAGGATTAAAGAGGTTTTAAATATATGTATACTTAACAATGTAATGATATTGGTTTCTTGATACAGATGTTAAGATGAGGAAAAGTGTATTATGCTACTCGCAGAAACAATTCCATTTTTATGTTGAATTTAAGTTGCGTTGCTTTTGTGCAATACTATTAATAAATTAAATTTTCTTATCCTTAATAACGCGTTACGAAGATACAGAGGTCACACATTAAATAAAATTTTGCTTCAGATGTTAGTTCGTTGTATCGGTGAAACTATCTTATTAGTTGAACCTTGAAGTTACCTTTCATACAATGGCATAAATGAAAAAAAAATAGTAGTAGTCTTCAATCTTCAACTATCTAAGAATATTCAGCTACCATTATCTTCTATTTGAATAAATTTATAACTTAGAAATCTTTCAAGGTAAACAGAACCTCTAGAGTCACTTATAGCATAAGTATCGGGGTTTGCGTTGCATTTATGGTTGTTATTAATGCTATTAAAATTCAGTTTCAATAACCTAGGCTCTAAGTTGCTTCCTACACGGTGAGGAGATTGACAGCTAGTTTTCATTCTATGTATGTTCCGGACTAGCACAGAACTATTCCAATACTTTAGCGACCCCGAGATACAAAGATTAAGTGCTCCTGAAAAAAGAAATCCGCACTACAATTAAAGCTTTGTTAACAAAAACTCGTACGCACAATGTTAGACGAACTTTCTCATCAAGTAGAGGGATGGAATCCAATTGTGAAAGCAGGAAAACGGAGGCTTTGTGCCGAAGCATATAGGAGCTGACAAAAGAGATTTGGTCCAAGCAGACACAATTAAAGTGACGAGATTGTTGGGGACGTCAAACCTGAAATCACTACATACGAGTATATCTTTTTTCTAACAGAAAATGTTTGTTACTACTACAAATTCACGAGATACAGGGAACATAAATATTGTCTTAGCGTTCTATTTAAGTCTTAAAGATTCCAACAATAAGCACTAACAAACAAGAAGGAATATAGTAAGAAAAATAAATGGAATCGTGTATTCGGAGCTATATTTTGGTATGTCAATGTATCGAAAAGTACACCAGGACTGCCATTAGAAATGGTCGTGATGTAAATGCGTCTCTATATTAAAAAAACCTGCATAACAAATTTATTCATTAAAAAATAAAGCAGCTTGGAAAACAATGTAACTATTATGTGGCCTTTGATAGTTCGGTTTTGTTATAGGAATAATTATACGTCGTGTCGGTGGAAAGCAAATTCAATAGGTTTGAGCATTTCATTAAACCGTGCCGTGAATTCCGCAAATATGGGTGGCAACTGTCTGTCAAAGGCACGATGTTATTAACTCGAGTAATTAACGTACGGTTTTGTTAAACGCCCTCTTTCGTCTATGGCGGTATTAATTTCATTTTAGTTCCATGTTTGAGTTACGTGAAGTCCATTTAATTTGGTCTGCTCAAAGACTAACTGTATCAACATTTGCGATAGGTAGCAGACGGTATTACAAACAGTCCAAGAGGAATAACTTGCAGCTTATATTTGCACAACTTCATACAAATTTCTGCTCGATAGTTCGTGGAGTTTGTTAGGAAACTACCCCTTCATACCTATCTTCGGTCAGATGAGAAATAATCATTAGTTAGTTTGCTTTATAACACTATATACTGTAGATTTAATTACGTGTTTCTCCGATAATAAATTCAAACGCTCCGGTTTTTGCTTTCGGTATTCAAAGACGTGATTACTTAACAATGCACCCCAAAATAATACGAACAAAACATTTTATCCAAAACCGCGCAGTGTGAAACTCAATAAGATGAATAATTCTCCTAAAAGGGTGCGTAAACATAAATAAAGGAGCTCCAATCAATGTTCCGTTTCATTGATTGCCAACCCTTTGCTTTCAGGAGTAACTCTCGCTTCATCTCCTGACAAGGGTGAATTCTGATTCAACTAGAAGAATGTGACGGAGATTCATTGTTCACGCTGTTAGGTTGATAATTCCTTTATCTGTTAAAGAGGTAACTAACTGTATTACGGTTTCGATGTAAGACTTGAGGTTTGAAAGCCTTTGCCTTTCTTATTAACTGACAACTTAGACGCATTTTTTGTGCCGTAGTCGTTTTAGAAGTGCAATAAAATATATTTTTCTCTCCGTGATTATACGCGTACACTACATAATATTAATATCTTGCACTTTGTATAGATTTAATTGTAAATAAATGGTTGTGTTCGCGATGGTCAAAAGGACATATTAATACCCATAAACATTGATATCACCATTTATACTCATGATTAATAACAAACGGGACTTATCGCGTATGTTTTTAAATAATAAAGTTACCTTTATTAACCCGACGTTTCGGCTACGTTGCAGCAGCCATGGTCACGGGCAGACTGACGACGCATATTTCTTCGCCTCCAACGCAGCGCCCTGTCAGATTCTTCTCCGACTACCCTCACTGCTTCGTTTTTATTAAACACACGCGACCTACACACTACACTCACAGTATCTTGTGGCTTCACACGATCATGCTGAACCGAATGTCGATCTATCACGGTATTCCGCGCCGAAGACAGTTTGTAACCTCCTACACGATTGAATGTACTGTGCTTTTTTATTTCAATCGCCTCGCGTACAATTCTACTGTAGTATCGGCGTTCATTAGAGAGCACAGTGGGTTTATGAAGCTCAATCCAATGATTTGAATTTGTCGGGTTAATAAAGGTAACTTTATTATTTAAAAACATACGCGATAAGTCCCGTTTGTTATTAATCATTGATATCACCTCACAAACGTATTTCATATACATATTATTCAGAAGTTCCTTAACATCCCTTCCCTTTGAACGAACTAACTAAAATGAACTTCGTACACGGAATTGAGTGAAATTAATACTGCGTTAGTGGTCAAAGAAAGCTTTGAGCATACAATTTGATTTCTCTTTAAAATCTCAGAACGCAGGATAGTGTCAAATAGATTTTAAACTCGCATAGTATAGTTTTAGTCTCCCAAGTAAATATTATAACGGTAATGTGATACCTGTTGATATGTATAAAATTTAACATATTTGAACATTGTTAACATTTACTTAAACATTATTTAATTCAAAACTCACAACCACAAACTAAAATACAACATTCAGATTTTCTTTACAAACACATCTCCAAATTCGTAGCACTCCATAACTATACGTATAAGTGTCGGAGGATTATGATATAAAATAAATCCTTCCACTTTATTAATTAGCATTCCGCCCTTAGGGATGGATCCTCCTCGGGCGCTCGTTGGACAAATTACAAGGGCCTGGGAACATTTTAAGCTGAATTTGGGTTTTATTTTAATTGCTCTCAGAGTTTTTGCTGTCTCCTTGATGCTACGAATGGAGAGTCGTACGCCGATTTTATTACGAAAAATGCATTGTTGTTTCAACAAAATATTTAAGGGATATTGTTTGTTCGTTGTTTATGAGTTCAAGCTGTAACCTCTGTCTATTTTGGGGTTTATATTGCACTGGATATGAGTTTAATCTTTTGGAGAGGTATATATGTCAGCAATTGGTTCATATTTTGTTAAATAAGCGATGTAATAAAAAGGCAGCTTTTAGTTACCGATAGTCAGTGGTACAATTATGCTCACTTAATCCGATAGAATAATTTAAACGTATGATAATTATAATCCGATATGTAATAAGTTCGTAAGATAATTATTTACTTCATAAATATGTATTTTGAATGAATTCCAATTAATTAGTGTACAGGCGTATGTGGTGAAGTGCTTTAATCGAAGATAAACAAATAGCCCAATTAGGTATAAGCTTAACACAATACTCAGATTTTCAGCAAACATTCAACGTGTGTGTATTTAGGCTCGAATTAGTTATGAAGCCCCAAATTAAATGGCGTCGGAATTATTGTAGAAGTGACGTTTAAGGAATTGTGTAAATTAAACATTATTAATTGTATGTTTATTTTACAGTGCCAAAGCTATAAGCTATGGAACAGATTGTAAAAAAACGTATTTTACGATAATATTGTATGTGCAGTTATTTATTTGAAAAGTGATCTGTGTAGTAGTTTTTTTTATCATTACTGTTTACTTCGCAAAAGAAACGGTTTAACGCGTACTTATGTATGTAGTAATAAACGTAACGTTTATTTTATGTGTTGTCTCTGATTTGACGTTGGTCTTAGCTTTTAAACCAATGTTCCGTCTTGTGTATCATAAATATTTTTTATCTTTTTATTAATCCTATATTATTACAATCAATATCGCACATTGTCGACTTAGGAACGAAACAAAAAGTTATTTATTATATTAAGCGTATAAAAGTACCAGATTTCCAAAAATAGACGAGAACTCTATGCCCTACACCTCTACGCCTTTGGATGAGGCTTTGGACGTATTTCAAGTAAAGCTTACGGCACGCGTTCAGAGGTAAACAATAGAGTGTCTGAGGGTTGTTTTGTGCAAAAATAAACCACTCCCCCACAAAGCAGTTTATGATACACATCGCTGGGTTTTGTTAAGCTCCTACCTGACTAGTTTAAGACGAAATTCCTGATGAACGAATCCGGTGTAAAAGCAAACAAAGTTACTTTATTTATTCGGTTTCAAGGTTTTTGTATTACATCATGTGTGGCGAGGAAGGTATTGAGGGTCATTTGTGAGTTACAGATATCTTCATATCGTACTTTATTAATAAAAGGGTTCAATTGAATTAGCTCTAATATGATATTTCTTATTATATATAAAGCTAAAGTTTGCATATATGAAAACATATAAAACTGGCAGGAGACTAATAACAAGAAATGTGTATATTACATATAAAAAGTGTAACAGCTAATTAAGCCCCGTCATTCTATACCACAAGAATCGAACAAGAAGAAGCTAACAAACAATAACCTTAGAAATAGCATTCCCCTAGGCTTTAGCGATTTATTTGAAACTACTATTTATTGCTTCTTGACAAAGAACTGCGAAGCATTATTTATCTTCAGTCCCGTGCATAAAGGTCTATGCAGAAACGGTTTGCTGAACAAAGTTTCTGTACCAGATTCGAGTTAAATTACTACGAATCAATATCGTGTTTCTTGGGAAAACTTATTACTACTGCTTGTTGTTTTGTTCGGAACAAAGACTGAATTGATTTCATGGTATTCTAAGACGCTTATGTTTTGCTGCGATGGGGCTTCTGTACTATAATACCAGCCTCTACGTTTTATATATCTGTCTGTAAATTGTGAAAGAGGTCTACGAGATGTAGAATCATAGTTATTTAATTTCTTTTGGTTTTGTTTGGCAGAACGGATCGTTAACGTTGTTTATTAAGAGTCTGATTAATCTTTTAAAATAATACATATTTGCGATTTTTTTAATATTTATACTAATAAAGTTTTATGGAGAAACGTTTATATTATATCACTTCAATAGTCTTTTTCTAAGGGACCAAAATCGGTAAATTATGTTCTTCTAATATTTCAGGAAATTGCTTAGCTAACATAGTTTTATAAGTGAGTATGCATGTGGGTAGAAAAAAATGTGTTATAATTTTTCATCTGTTTTTGTATATTATAACTCGTTACTCGTAGATATAATTACACCCAGAACGGTAATAATTCAATACGCAGAATGTCTCTATAAAAACCATTCAACATGGCACCGGCCGCACTAGTGGTAGCCTTCACTCATATTTATGTAGCGAAGAGATTGGATTAATAGTTATTGATATTTCCGCAAAATATGAGTAAATATGTGCTGATGTAAACCATAGATGAATATGATTAAAATGTTGTTCTTTTTCTGAGGTTCAATTAGTTAGTTAAATTAGGTATAACTACTTCTCATATTAATTAAACAAAGAAAAATAAATGTAACAGTTGACGCTGCCATTGGGTCACTGTTAATGTTTGTAGCACTGTAGTTATATGGTCTGATTAATATTGGTAAAACACTACCCTCATTGGCCTATCTTAGTGCACCGTTGAACGTCATGCCTTTTTCTTAATACGTTACTTCTCTCTATCATCTATGCGATGCTGACATATCTTGGGAAATTAATACGAGTATATAATATTAGTTAATGTCTATGAGCGATAGTAGATGTTATTTGGGTTCCCTATCTAGTTATTACACAGTGAACAACACTTTAAACTCTTCAAATAATCTTTATCAAATCCGAAGTTCTTTTCAACCATTAAGATTTTAAAGGACGTGGATATAGGAATAAATATGTATATATGTTTTTTTCCCTTTGAGGTAAGAATTCGGCTGAGGATAACTATTTTTAAAGATGACGGACACGAACCCTAGCCTTAGCAACCGGCTCACTTCAAATATAAACATATTACTAGATTACAATTAATATCGTATAGTCTTTACAAAGTAATTACTTTCAGTATTTACCCGTTACAGGTTCAATATTACGAGACCCACGTCTAGTGTCAACAAAAACCCATTAAGCATTCCCGGTTATATGAAAGTGCTTGAATTCAGCGGACTGTGGCCATAAATGCTTTTGAAATGCCTGTCACTGTACGCGTTTGTTCTGAAGCTATGAATAAAAAATGCCAGGTTCTATTTTCAAACCCATCTATTCCTGTTTTTCGGTTGCCCATGTTTTATGAACACTGCTATTAGGACCAAAACTGATTTAGTATTTAGCTGGGCTTACCTTTGCTTTGACAGCGTTGTTCCATTAGAGATCGAGTTTACAAGCATCAAAGGGTTGACTTGAAGTTCGTATTAAAACTACTCAGTCACGTTTGCTAAAGGATTGTCAGTTCTTCGATCCTTATACAACGGAATTACAGACATAATAATCTTCTTGACAGCTCGTTACACACTACAATCATGTCAGACTACCGAAACCCATAATAGTAACCAATTAAATAAATTTATTCAAGGTATCAATGTAGGCGGCTTCACCTTTGCTATTTTCTAGGCCGCAAATAGAAATTTATTTTATTGGCAGAAATGGAAACTCAAGTGGGATGCGATGCACCCTTCACTCTAGCGACTGAATATGTTTTAGTACTGTTCAAGGCGAAAGAGTTATTCTTTTTCTTTTTAAAAAAATCTTTTTAAAGGAAAAAGGACTGTGCTTCATTATTACAGCCCCTACTAAACAGGCACAAAGACATTGTGGATTCAAACATGAGGCATATTATTTCGTGACTGAATTGTTTATACTAAGCTTATTGTTATTAAATATGGTGACACAATTATTGATATTTTTGAAAATAAATATGCATTTAAAAATGCTAATATTATTGATAATTTTTTTTATTGACAAACATTAATAAAATCCTGTTTTAGCTTATGAATATAGGATATTCTAGCTGATTTCATGCAAAAGAAACAAATTGCGTCGTAAATGTAAAAAATATGCCATTTTAATGCCCTCGACCCTGATAGTTTTGCTAGAAAAGGAGGAAATATTAAGTCCACCCAAAAGGGATCAAAGGACGTCAGTGTTTGAGTATACGTGCGTCCGTAAGTAGTTTTCCCCGAACCACTTTTGTATGCGACTATCCAGCTTATGCCGGAAAACGACCGAGCGACAGGAGGCATCATTTCATCCGCGTTAGCATGAAAATCATATTGACGGTTCTATAAGGAGAAATAGTGTGGGAGGGCCTGGCCAAGCTAATTGTTAGGTTTAAATATGGCAACATACTGTTAAAGGTTACGAATTACTACTGTTTGAACGGGTTTGCATTATTTGTTCAATTGTGATTCAAATGCTACTTTTAAGAGTTTTTTTTTAGGTAAAAAGAACCAACGGGATCGCTTTTATTCAGGCAAAGATGTATTATTGTATATTATAAAACTTTTCTACCGTACGTGTTATACCTCTTTTTCTATATTAAAATAGGTAGGAAATCCTTTTGTGTATAAAATCACAGAGCAAACGCTTTTGGCTCATGCAATCTGATTTAATTATTATGTAAAATAAAAAAATTTGGTCACGCAACAGAAGAGAAATAAATAAAAATACTTACATTCCACAGCAAGGCACTGTCCACCGGCGTTTTAGGATCAAAGCTTTGATCTTTAGGGGCTGTACAAACAGTATTCAATTACGCTTCGTGGTACTATGTAAACTCCTGTCACTGTATCTACTTGTATATATTTTTTTTTTGGCTGTGTCCCATTTGTGAGACAGACATTAGGCTTTGTTACAAAGACTACACCTAAGAATGGACTAAACCTAGTTTAAGGGATTTAGCACTGTAGGTTTTATTTTTATTATTTAATTAAAGAGAAACAAAAAGTGTACATTTGTAAATAAACGTTGATATTATAAAAAGGTTAGGTTTAAAGAACTTTATTTCTCAAAAAAGAATATTACATCCACTTCATTTACATAGACAAGAAATATGTAATCGCGCGTAAACAGAAATTATAACTCCACAGAAAAATTTACAAAAAAAAAATATTCCAAAATTTTATTTTGCATAAAGTCACGCAAGGTACGAGTATCATTTTATACCTGTTTCATACCGAGTATCAATAATACCTTCAATCGTCGAATACACAAAAATGTTTTACTACCAGACGATGGAATTGCCCGGGGCAGCCGCCAACTTTTTTTTTCAATTTGTTGATGGAACAATATTTTTGTCCAGTTCAGCATTGCGGCGTCATTTTTCAATCTAAACTTTTCTGTATTTTTATGTACTTAATTAAGGTTGACACAATCTTTTGAATAGCTTACTACATACTTATATTGTATATGGAGCAGATGGAGTGAGATAAATGGAAATAATTTAAAGAACTTTTAACACTTATTATACCTTTTTGTCAAATATTTTTTTTTTATGATCAATTTTTTGTCAGAAAAAGAACATTGGTCATGTACCCATTATTATATCATGTGGTAAAGTCATCAATTTTACATTTTAAAGTACCAAACTAGCAACACAATACAATGAGACTATTCAATCTCGGTCTAACTAGGTTAGCAGGTAGGAATGACTGGTTAGTCAGGATCAGAAGTAACAGGGATCCGTAATCTCTGCCTACCCCTCTGTAGTGAGAGCGTATAGGGGCAGATGTTAGAAAGTTTCGTTATTCATCTGTTAATTGAAACACGCGCCATTTTGAATCTAAATCTGTGACGTCATCCGGAAATTCTTTATGCAATATAAATCTACGTCCTGTACGCTGAAAAATGCAAGGAATCCAACTGCAAGATTGGCTTAGAGTAGGTATTGGCATTCCGGAGATGGCTTTCATGGATTCACTTTGTGTTTTGTTTTATGAGATTTATAGCAGGATATCATATGTTAGCTGTGTGGCGGATACTGACTTAGTATGCGGGGAAAATCTGAGCTGAATAGGAATTTAGTATTAAAAATGTTTGTAGGAAAATATTTTAAATAATTTATTGTACTGGGAAATTTTTAAGGGGTTCTGAGGCATTTTCGGAAGATGTTCTTACCACCATGCGTACTTGCTTGTAAATTATTTACAGTATTGTCATATATTGCCTCACTTTCATTTACATTTATTTTAAAGTTGAAGCAGTGAATAAATTATTTTAGTAGGAAATTATAAGATTAATGGAAGTCTTTAAACTAAACATGTACCGAGTAAAAAATCAGAATACAAAGTCCTTAAATTAGGTCAAGCATTTGTGGCGCATACCACTATAAATAAAAAAATTGTAAAGTCAGCATTCTATTATGATCTGTTATCAGATTATTTGCAATGGGTGTTTGTATATTAAGGCCATGGCGCTGTAATAACTGGCCCACTTAAGCGAAAATGCAAATAACACGCATTTTAGAATAACTAGAGATACCAGGTTTTCAATTTTGGCATCCGATATGTTTAGACCAGATCCGAAAGAAAAGAGAACTACATATATAGAACAGCTCAAACATAAAATAATTCATGATTAATAACTAAACGGGACTTATCGCGTAAGTTTTTATATAATAAAGTTACCGTGACCAAGGCTGCTGCAACGTAGCCGAAACGTCAGGTTAATAATAAAGGTAACTTTATTTTATAAATATAATTGTTGTTAGAGAAGTATATATTTGTATCAAAAATAATAGTTATCGTCAACAAACTAGATAAGATGAAAGCTTAAATTCCCTAACATCACGTACAGAATAACTTTTAGCTAGGTACAAGTACAGGTACGATGTAAAACTCAAAGCCTGCAGTAAACGTCGGCCAGTACCACAATGCTTTGAGCCGGCTGTTGTCTCAGGCTCGTATGCTAATTAACTCGCAGGACGGTGTGTGAATTAGCTCGAATCCAGATTACTCGGGTCACTGCTTAATTTGTTAAATACTAGCGCTGGTCTAGTTAGATGGAATGCGGGTGGAAATTGAGGGGTATGGTATAGAATGACATATGTATATAGGAATATGAGATATAGAGGGTTTTAAGGGTAATTGATAAAATAGTCACGAAGGTAGATACATAAGTTAATGATGCAAAGATCTAAGGGATATGACTTAGGTCATATTACATATGCTCGTATTTATTATAAATTATTTAAATGTAATTCGATCTCTTAATGAATGATAGCAGATTTACAAAAGGATGAGTGAAGTGGAAGGGCGGTTACGTAAGGGCCGGCCCTATAAGACATGTAACAGTCAAATAGACGCTATATTGAAAAAGGGTAATGTTAGGAGTACCTATAACGATAAAGTGTGTTTGAGAAGTTGTATGGTTGTCAATGAAGTGAAAGTAAATTGCTGGTAATACACAAGTTGATCAATTGGGGAAACT
>JAMBLF010001977.1:0-18031 GCA_030578115.1 Leucoptera coffeella | reverse complement strand
CATGTTTGGCTCAAAAGCCTTAGAATTGCATGATTCGTGCAGAAAACACAAAATCCCAAAATGCCCTATAGAAAAAATTTTTTCGACCCACCTACCCCCAGGTCGGGTAAGGGGTCCACCTTCAAAATTTTCAAAAAAAATTTTTTGAACTGAAAAATACATGTTTGTCTCAAAAGCCTTAGAATTGCATGATTCGTGCAGAAAACACAAAATCCCAAAATGCCCTATAGAAAAAATTTTTTCGACCCACCTACCCCCAGGTCGGGTAAGGGGTCCGCCTTCAAAATTTTCAAAAAAAATTTTTTGAACCGAAAAATACATGTTTGGCTCAAAAGCCTTAGAATTGCATGATTCGTGCAGAAAACACAAAATCCGGAAATGCCCTATAGAAAAAATTTTTTTCGACCCACCTACCCCCAGGTCGGGTAAGGGGTCCGCCTTCAAAATTTTCAAAAAAAATTTTTTGAACCAAAAAATACATGTTTGGCTCAAAAGTCTTAGAATTGCATGATTTGTGCAGAAAACACAAAATCTCAAAATGCCCTATAGAAAAAATTTTTTCGACCCACCTACCCCCAGGTCGGGTAAGGGGTCCGCCTTCAAAATTTTCAAAAAAAATTTTTTGAACCGAAAAATACATGTTTGGCTCAAAAGCCTTAGAATTGCATGATTCGTGCAGAAAACACAAAATCCCAAAATGCCCTATAGAAAAAATTTTTTCGACCCACCTACCCCCTGGTCGGGTAAGGGGTCCGCCTTCAAAATTTTCAAAAAAATTTTTTGAACCGAAAAATACATGTTTGGCTCAAAAGCCTTAGAATTGCATGATTCGTGCAGAAAACACAAAATCCCAAAATGCCCTATAGAAAAAATTTTTTCGACCCACCTACCCCCTGGTCGGGTAAGGGGTCCGCCTTCAAAATTTTCAAAAAAAATTTTTTGAACCGAAAAATACATGTTCGGCTCAAAAGCCTTAGAATTGCATGATTCGTCCAGAAAACACAAAATCCAGAAATGGCCTATGGAAAAATTTTTTTCGACCCACCTACCCCCAGGTCGGGTAAGGGGTCCACCTTCAAAATTTTTGAAAAAAATTTTTTGAACCGAAAAATACATGTTCGGCTCAAAAGCCTTAGAATTGCATGATTCGTCCAGAAAACACAAAATCCAAAAATGCCCTATGGAAAAATTTTTTTCGACCCACCTACCCCGAGGTCGGGTAAGGGATCCACCTTCAAAATTGTTGAAAAAAATTTTTTTATTCGAAAAATACATGTTTAGCTCAAAAGCCTTAGAATTGCATGATTCGTCCAGAAAACACAAAATCCAGAAATGGCCTATGGAAAAATTTTTTTCAACCCACCTACCCTCGAGGTCGGGTAAGGGATCCACCTTCAAAATTTTTGAAAAAAATTTTTTGAACCGAAAAATACATGTTCGTCTCAAAAGCCTTAGAATTGCATGATTCGTGCAGAAAACACAAAATCCAGAAATGCCCTATGGAAAAATTTTTTTCGACCACCTACCCCCCAGGTAGGGTAAGTGGTCCACCTTCAAAATTTTTCAAAAAAAATTTTTTAAACCGAAAAATACATGTTTGGCTCAAAAGCCTTAGAATTGCATGATTCGTGCAGAAAACACAAAATCCAGAAATGGCCTGTGGAAAAATTTTTTTCGACCCACCTACCCCCAGGTCGGGTAAGGGGTCCACCTTCAAAATTTTTGAAAAAAAATTTTTTGAACCGAAAAATACATGTTTAGCTCAAAAGCCTTAGAATTGCATGATTCGTGCAGAAAACACAAAATCCAGAAATGGCCTATGGAAAAAATTTTTTCGACCCACCTACCCCCCAGGTCGGGTAAGGGGTCCACCTTCAAAATTTTTAAAAAAAATTTTTTGAACCAAAAAATACATGTTTAGCTCAAAAGCCTTAGAATTGCATGATTCGTGCAGAAAACACAAAATCCAGAAATGCCCTATGGAAAAAATTTTTTCGACCCACCTACCCCCAAGTCGGGTAAGAGGTCTATCTTCAAAATTTTTAAAAAAAATTTTTTTAACCGAAAAATACATGTTCGTCTCAAAAGCCTTAGAATTGCATGATTCGTGCAGAAAACACAAAATCCAGAAATGCCCTATGGAAAAATTTTTTTCGACCACCTACCCCCAGGTCGGGTAAGGGGTCCACCTTCAAAATTTTTGAAAAAAATTTTTTGAACCGAAAAATACATGTTTAGCTCAAAAGCCTTAGAATTGCATGATTCGTGCAGAAAACACAAAATCCAGAAATGGCCTATGGAAAAATTTTTTTCCACCCACCTACCCCCCAGGTCGGGTAAGGGGTCCATCTTCAAAATTTTTGAAAAAAATTTTTTGAACCGAAAAATACATGTTTAGCTCAAAAGCCTTAGAATTGCATGATTCGTGCAGAAAACACAAAATCCAGAAATGGCCTATGGAAAAATTTTTTTCGACCACCTACCCTCGAGGTCGGGTAAGGGGTCCACCTTCAAAATTTTTGAAAAAAACTTTTTTAACCGAAAAATACATGTTTAGCTCAAAAGCCTTAGAATTGCATGATTCGTGCAGAAAACACAAAATCCAGAAATGGCCTATGGAAAAATTTTTTTCGACCACCTACCCCCGAGGTCGGGTAAGGGGTCCATCTTCAAAATTTTTGAAAAAAATTTTTTGAACCGAAAAATACATGTTTAGCTCAAAAGCCTTAGAATTGCATGATTCGTGCAGAAAACACAAAATCCAGAAATGGCCTATGGAAAAATTTTTTTCGACCCACCTCCCCCCCAGGTCGTTCAGCTCAAAAGCTAAGGATTCGTCCAGTCCAGCGTTCAAAATTTTTGAAAAAAAAAATTTTTTGAACCGAAAAATACATGTTTAGCTCAAAAGCCTTAGAATTGCATGATTCGTGCAGAAAACACAAAATCCAGAAATGGCCTATGGAAAAATTTTTTTCGACCTACCTACCCCCAGGTCGGGTAAGTGGTCGACCTTCAAAATTTTTGAAAAAAATTTTTTTGAACCGAAAAATACATGTTTAGCTCAAAAGCCTTAGAATTGCATGATTCGTGCAGAAAACACAAAATCCAGAAATGGCCTATGGAAAAATTTTTTTCGACCCACCTACCCCCCAGGTCAGGTAAGGGGTCCATCTTCAAAATTTTTGAAAAAAATTTTTTGAACCGAAAAATACATGTTTAGCTCAAAAGCCTTAGAATTGCATGATTCGTGCAGAAAACACAAAATCCAGAAATGGCCTATGGAAAAATTTTTTTCGACCACCTATCTCCCGAGGTCGGGTAAGTGGTCCACCTCGAAAATTTTCCAAAAAAATTTTTTGAACCGAAAAATACATGTTTGGCTCAAAAGCCTTAGAATTGCATGATTCGTGCAGAAAACACAAAATCCAGAAATGCCCTTAGGAAAAATTTTTTTCGACCTACCTACCCCCAGGTCGGGTAAGGGGTCCACCTTCAAAATTTTCGAAAAAAATTTTTTGAACCGAAAAATACATGTTTGGCTCAAAAGCCTTAGAATTGCATGATTCGTGCAGAAAACACAAAATCCAGAAATGGCCTATGGAAAAATTTTTTTCGACCACCTATCTCCCGAGGTCGGGTAAGGGGTCCACCTTCAAAATTTTTGAAAAAAATTTTTTGAACCGAAAAATACATGTTTAGCTCAAAAGCCTTAGAATTGCATGATTCGTGCAGAAAACACAAAATCCAGAAATGGATGGAAAAATTTTTTTCCTATGGAAAATTTTTTTTCGATACCACCTACCGTCTCCAGAGGTCGGGTAAGGGGTCCACCTTCAAAATTTTTGAAAAAAATTTTTTGAACCGAAAAATACATGTTTAGCTCAAAAGCCTTAGAATTGCATGATTCGTGCAGAAAACACAAAATCCAGAAATGGCCTATGGAAAAATTTTTTTCGACCCACCTACCCCCCAGGTCAGGTAAGGGGTCCACCTTCAAAATTTTTAAAAAAAATTTTTTGAACCGAAAAATACATGTTTAGCTCAAAAGCCTCAGAATTGCATGATTCGTGCAGAAAACACAAAATCCAAAAAATGGCCTATGGAAAAATTTTTTTCGACCCACCTACCCTCCAGGTCGGGTAAGGGGTCCACCTTCAAAATTTTTGAAAAAAATTTTTTGCACCGAAAAATACATGTTTAGCTCAAAAGCCTTAGAATTGCATGATTCGTGCAGAAAACACAAAATCCAGAAATGGCCTATGGAAAAATTTTTTTCGACTCACCTATCCCCCAGGTCGAGTAAGGGGTCCACCTAGAAAATTTTTGAAAAAAATTTTTTCAACCGAAAAATACATGTTTAGCTCAAAAGCCTTAGAATTGCATGATTCGTGCAGAAAACACAAAATCCAGAAATGGCCTATGGAAAAATTTTTTTCGACCCACCTACCCCCCCGGTCGGGTAAGGGGTCCATCTTCAAAATTTTTGAAAAAAATTTTTTGAACCGAAAAATACATGTTCTAGCTCAAAAGCCTTAGAATTGCATGATTCGTGCAGAAAATTGCATGATTCACAAAATCTGGAAATGACCTATGAAAAAAATTTTTTTTCGATCCACCTACCTCCCACAGGTCGGGTAAGGGGTCCACCTTCAAAATTTTTGAAAAAAAATTTTTTAAACCGAAAAATACATGTTTAGCTCAAAAGCCTTAGAATTGCATGATTCGTGCAGAAAACACAAAATCCAGAAATGGCCTATGGAAAAATTTTTTTCGACCACACCTACCACCTCTTTTTCCAGGTCAAAAGCCTTAGGTAAGGGGTCCACCTTCAAAATTTTTGAAAAAAATTTTTTGAACCGAAAAATACATGTTTAGCTCAAAAGCCTTAGAATTGCATGATTCGTGCAGAAAACACAAAATCCAGAAATGGCCTATGGAAAAATTTTTTTTCACCCACCTCCCCCCCAGGTCGGGTAAGGGGTCCCTTCAAAATTTTTGAAAAAAATTTTTTGAACCGAAAAATACATGTTTGGCTCAAAAGCCTTAGAATTGCATGATTCGTGCAGAAAACACAAAATCCAGAAATGCCCTAAGGAAAAATTTTTTTCGACCCACCTACCCTTGGTCGGGTAAGGGGTCCACCTTCAAAATTTTTAAAAAAATTTTTTGAACCGAAAAATACATGTTTAGCTCAAAAGCCTTAGAATTGCATGATTCGTGCAGAAAACACAAAATCCAGAAATGGCCTATGGAAAAATTTTTTTCGACCAACCTACCCCCCAGGTCGGGTAAGGGGTCCCACCTTCAAAATTTTTCAAAAAAATTGTTTGAACCGAAAAATACATGTTCATCTCAAAAGCCTTAGAATTGCATGATTCGTGCAGAAAACACAAAATCCAAAAATGGCCTATGGAAAAAATTTTTTCAACCCACCTACCCCCAGGTCGGGTAAGGGGTCCACCTTCAAAATTTTTGAAAAAAATTTTTTGAACCGAAAAATACATGTTTAGCTCAAAAGCCTTAGAATTGCATGATTCGTGCAGAAAACACAAAATCCAGAAATGGCCTATGGAAAAATTTTTTTCGACCCACCTACCCCCCAGGTCGGGTAAGGGGTCCACCTTCAAAATTTTTGAAAAAAATTTTTTGAACCGAAAAATACATGTTTAGCTCAAAAGCCTTAGAATTGCATGATTCGTGCAGAAAACACAAAATCCAGAAATGGCCTATGGAAAAATTTTTTTCGACCCACCTACCCCCCAGGTCGGGTAAGGGGTCCATCTTCAAAATTTTTGAAAAAAATTTTTTGAACCGAAAAATACATGTTTAGCTCAAAAGCCTTAGAATTGCATGATTCGTGCAGAAAACACAAAATCCAGAAATGGCCTATGGAAAAATTTTTTTCGACCCACCTACCCCCCAGGTCGGGTAAGGGATCCACCTTCAAAATTTTTGAAAAAAATTTTTTTAACCGAAAAATACATGTTTAGCTCAAAAGCCTTAGAATTGCATGATTCGTGCAGAAAACACAAAATCCAGAAATGGCCTATGGAAAAATTTTTTTCGAGCCACCTACCCCCAGGTCGGGTAAGGGATCCACCTTCAAAATTTTTGAAAAAAATTTATTGAACCGAAAAATACATGTTTAGCTCAAAAGCCTTAGAATTGCATGATTCGTGCAGAAAACACAAAATCCAGGAATGGCCTATGGAAAAATTTTTTTCGACCCACCTACCCCCCAGGTCGGGTAAGGGGTCCACCTTCAAAATTTTTGAAAAAAAATTTTTTAACCAAAAAATACATGTTTAGCTCAAAAGCCTTAGAATTGCATGATTCGTGCAGAAAACACAAAATCCAGAAATGGCCTATGGAAAAATTTTTTTCGACCCACCTATCTCCCCAGGTCGGGTAAGGGGTCCACCTTTAAAATTTTTGCCGTTCAAAAGTTTTGCATGATTCGTCCAAAAACACAAAATAGTGGCCTATGAAATAGTTATGCAACAAGGGAGTAAAATGGGCGTTTATTCCCGCGGGTGAAGTTTGCTGCACGAGCTTTAGCGAGGGCAGTAATTCACCCAAGGGAATAATTGCCCATTACTCCCGAGGTGCATATAAAACTTTTCACCCTAATCACTTACAAAAGACCACTTTATATGACAACAATTTAAAATTGACTTTTTCTGAGTTAAAAACAGAGTATAATTTTGTGGTCAAAATTCTCTGCTGAAAGCTACAATTGTTATTTATAATAAAAATATTAATATATATAATTTTTCTTAACTAATTGCTTATCTTAAACAGCAGTATGCTGGGTATGAACCTAAAAATTCAAAAGTTTTCAATGAAAAAGACTCGCTGAACTGATAAAATCTCAGAAAATACCTTACTTGTTTAGTTTTCTGAGAAAAAATCAAGTTAATTTTGTAGTCAACATTCTTATTGCTGAAAGCTACAATTGTTACTTATAAAAATATTAATATAACTTGATTTTTTTAAACTAATTGCCTATCTTAAACAGCAGTCTGCTGGGTACGAACCTAAAAAATCAAAAGATTTCAATAAAGAAGACTCGCAGAAGTTTTGAATAGAAGCTCCAGATGAGTAACATTTAGTTATGAATGTTGTATTTTATATTTATTTTTAGTACAATGAAATCATAAATAAATGTTATTCATTATATAGGAGCCAATACTCTTGACGTTAAGAAGGTTGGAGGATAGAAGTCATCTGTAGCTAAATCCTATGTCGATAACTTCATTTCGCAAGGAAAAAAGAGTAAAAAGTTTCTTGTTAGAATAATAAATCAATCTACCCGGATGGATGTTGATAAAGATTTGTAGCTTTTTTTTCAGTAATGTGAATTTTAGATTATTTTTATTTTATATGTGCATCAACTATTTGAAATAAAACTAATAAAATGACAAATTTCTATTTAGAATAAGAAATGTATCTCTACGGAGTCAAGTAAGTCTACGGGGAGTAAAGTAAGTCTACGGGGAGTAAAGTAAGTCTACGGGGAGTAAAGTAAGTCTACGGGGAGTAAAGTAACTCTACGGGGAGTAAAATAAGTCTACGGGGAGTAAAGTAACTCTACGGGGAGTAAAGTAAGTCTACGGGGAGTAAAGTGATTTGGTGACTGAAAAACCTCATTTTTGCCCCTCTGCAGAGGTCAATAAAGTGGTCTTTATAGGTGATTAGGGTGAAAAAAATTTTTTCGAAACCGAAAAATACATGTTTAGCTCAAAAGCCTTAGAATTGCATGATTCGTGCAGAAAACACAAAATCCAGAAATGGCCTATGGAAAAATTTTTTTCGACCACCTATCTCTCGAGGTCGGGTAAGGGGTCCACCTTCAAAATTTTTGAAAAAAATTTTTTAAACCGAAAAATACATGTTCGTCTCAAAAGCCTTAGAATTGCATGATTCGTGCAGAAAACACAAAATCCAGAAATGCCCTATGGAAAAATTTTTTTCGACCACCTACCCCTCAGGTCAGGTAAGGGGTC
Source organism: Leucoptera coffeella (assembly GCA_030578115.1). Classification (NCBI taxonomy): domain Eukaryota; kingdom Metazoa; phylum Arthropoda; class Insecta; order Lepidoptera; family Lyonetiidae; genus Leucoptera; species Leucoptera coffeella. The sequence continues at coordinate 10,025 of JAMBLF010001977.1, read as the reverse complement.
CACCTTCAAAATTTTTGAAAAAAATTTTTTAAACCGAAAAATACATGTTTAGCTCAAAAGCCTTAGAATTGCATGATTCGTGCAGAAAACACAAAATCCAGAAATGGCCTATGGAAAAATTTTTTTCGACCCACCTACCCCCCAGGTCGGGTAAGGGGTCCACCTTCAAAATTTTTGAAAAAAATTTTTTGAACCGAAAAATACATGTTTAGCTCAAAAGCCTTAGAATTGCATGATTCGTGCAGAAAACACAAAATCCAGAAATGGCCTATGGAAAAATTTTTTTCGACCCACCTACCCCCCAGGTCAGGTAAGGGGTCCACCTTCAAAATTTTTGAAAAAAATTTTTTGAACCGAAAAATACATGTTTAGCTCAAAAGCCTTAGAATTGCATGATTCGTGCAGAAAACACAAAATCCAGAAATAGGCCTATGGAAAAATTTTTTTCGACCCACCTACCCTCCAGGTCGGGTAAGGGGTCCACCTTCAAAATTTTTGAAAAAAATTTTTTGAACCGAAAAATACATGTTTGGCTCAAAAGCCTTAGAATTGCATGATTCGTGCAGAAAACACAAAATCCAGAAATGCCCTATGGAAAAATTTTTTTCGACCACCTACCCCCAGGTCGGGTAAGGGGTCCACCTTCAAAATTTTTGAAAAAAATTTTTTGAACCGAAAAATACATGTTTAGCTCAAAAGCCTTAGAATTGCATGATTCGTGCAGAAAACACAAAATCCAGAAATGGCCTATGGAAAAATTTTTTCCAACCCACCTACCCCCCAGGTCGGGTAAAGGGTCCACCTTCAAAATTTTTCAAAAAAATTTTTTGAACCGAAAAATACATGTTTAGCTCAAAAGCCTTAGAATTGCATGATTCGTGCAGAAAACACAAAATCCAGAAATGGCCTATGGAAAAATTTTTTTCGACCCACCTACCCCCCAGGTCGGGTAAGGGGTCCACCTTCAAAATTTTTGAAAAAAATTTTTTGAACCGAAAAATACATGTTTAGCTCAAAAGCCTTAGAATTGCATGATTCGTGCAGAAAACACAAAATCCAGAAATGGCCTATGGAAAAATTTTTTTTGGACCACCTACCCCCCAGGTCGGGTAAGGGGTCCACCTTCAAAATTTTTGAAAAAAATTTTTTGAACCGAAAAATACATGTTTAGCTCAAAAGCCTTAGAATTGCATGATTCGTGCAGAAAACACAAAATCCAGAAATGGCCTATGGAAAAATTTTTTTCGACCACCTACCCCCCAGGTCGGGTAAGGGGTCCACCTTCAAAATTTTTGAAAAAAATTTTTTGAACCGAAAAATACATGTTTGGCTCAAAAGCCTTAGAATTGCATGATTCGTGCAGAAAACACAAAATCCAGAAATGGCCTATGGAAAAATTTTTTTCGACCCACCTACCCCCAGGTCGGGTAAGGGGTCCACCTTCAAAATTTTTGAAAAAAATTTTTTGAACCGAAAAATACATGTTTGGCTCAAAAGCCTTAGAATTGCATGATTCGTGCAGAAAACACAAAATCCAGAAATGGCCTATGGAAAAATTTTTTTCGACCCACCTACCCCCCAGGTCGGGTAAGGGGTCCACCTTCAAAATTTTTGAAAAAAATTTTTTGAACCGAAAAATACATGTTTAGCTCAAAAGCCTTAGAATTGCATGATTCGTGCAGAAAACACAAAATCCAGAAATGGCCTATGGAAAAATTTTTTTCGACCCACCTACCCCCCAGGTCGGGTAAGGGGTCCACCTTCAAAATTTTTGAAAAAAATTTTTTGAACCGAAAAATACATGTTTAGCTCAAAAGCCTTAGAATTGCATGATTCGTGCAGAAAACACAAAATCCAGAAATGGCCTATGGAAAAATTTTTTTCGACCCACCTACCCCCCAGGTCGGGTAAGGGGTCCACCTTCAAAATTTTTGAAAAAAATTTTTTGAACCGAAAAATACATGTTTAGCTCAAAAGCCTTAGAATTGCATGATTCGTGCAGAAAACACAAAATCCAGAAATGGCCTATGGAAAAATTTTTTTCGACCCACCTACCCCCCAGGTCGGGTAAGGGGTCCACCTTCAAAATTTTTGAAAAAAATTTTTTGAACCGAAAAATACATGTTTAGCTCAAAAGCCTTAGAATTGCATGATTCGTGCAGAAAACACAAAATCCAGAAATGGCCTATGGAAAAATTTTTTTCGACCCACCTACCCCCCAGGTCGGGTAAGGGCCTTAGTCCACCTTCAAAATTTTTGAAAAAAATTTTTTGAACCGAAAAATACATGTTTAGCTCAAAAGCCTTAGAATTGCATGATTCGTGCAGAAAACACAAAATCAAGAAATGGCCTATGGAAAAATTTTTTTCGACCACCTACCCCCCCAGGTCGGGTAAGGGGTCCACCTTCAAAATTTTTGAAAAAAATTTTTTGAACCGAAAAATACATGTTTAGCTCAAAAGCCTTAGAATTGCATGATTCGTGCAGAAAACACAAAATCCAGAAATGGCCTATGGAAAAATTTTTTTCGACCCACCTACCCCCCAGGTCGGGTAAGGGGTCCACCTTCAAAATTTTTGAAAAAAATTTTTTGAACCGAAAAATACATGTTTAGCTCAAAAGCCTTAGAATTGCATGATTCGTGCAGAAAACACAAAATCCAGAAATGGCCTATGGAAAAATTTTTTTCGACCCACCTACCCCCAGGTCAGGTAAGGGGTCCACCTTCAAAATTTTTGAAAAAAATTTTTTTGAACCGAAAAATACATGTTTGGCTCAAAAGCCTTAGAATTGCATGATTCGTGCAGAAAACACAAAATCCAGAAATGGCCTATGGAAAAATTTTTTTCGACCACCTACCCTCCCAGGTCAGGTAAGGGGTCCACCTTCAAAATTTTTGAAAAAATTTTTTTGAACCGAAAAATACATGTTTAGCTCAAAAGCCTTAGAATTGCATGATTCGTGGAGAAAACACAAAATCCAGAAATGGCCTATGGAAAAATTTTTTTCGACCACCTACCCCCCAGGTCAGGTAAGGGGTCCACCTTCAAAATTTTTGAAAAAAATTTTTTGAACCGAAAAATACATGTTTAGCTCAAAAGCCTTAGAATTGCATGATTCGTGCAGAAAACACAAAATCCAGAAATGGCCTATGGAAAAATTTTTTTCGACCACCTACCCCCCAGGTCAGGTAAGGGGTCCACCTTCAAAAATTTTGAAAAAAATTTTTTGAACCGAAAAATACATGTTTAGCTCAAAAGCCTTAGAATTGCATGATTCGTGCAGAAAACACAAAATCCAGAAATGGCCTATGGAAAAATTTTTTTTCGACCACCTACCCCCCAGGTCAGGTAAGGAATCCACCTTCAAAATTTTTGAAAAAAATTTTTTGAACCGAAAAATACATGTTTAGCTCAAAAGCCTTAGAATTGCATGATTCGTGCAGAAAACACAAAATCCAGAAATGGCCTATGGAAAAATTTTTTTCGACCACCTACCCCCCAGGTCGGGTAAGGGGTCCACCTTCAAAATTTTTGAAAAAAATTTTTTGAACCGAAAAATACATGTTTAGCTCAAAAGCCTTAGAATTGCATGATTCGTGCAGAAAACACAAAATCTAGAAATGGCCTATGGAAAAATTTTTTTCGACCACCTACCCCCCAGGTCGGGTAAGGGGTCCACCTTCAAAATTTTTGAAAAAAATTTTTTGAACCGAAAAATACATGTTTAGCTCAAAAGCCTTAGAATTGCATGATTCGTGCAGAAAACACAAAATCCAGAAATGGCCTATGGAAAAATTTTTTTCGACCACCTACCCCCCAGGTCAGGTAAGGGGTCCACCTTCAAAATTTTTGAAAAAAATTTTTTGAACCGAAAAATACATGTTTAGCTCAAAAGCCTTAGAATTGCATGATTCGTGCAGAAAACACAAAATCCAGAAATGGCCTATGGAAAAATTTTTTTCGACCACCTACCCCCAGGTCAGGTAAGGGGTCCACCTTCAAAATTTTTGAAAAAAATTTTTTGAACCGAAAAATACATGTTTAGCTCAAAAGCCTTAGAATTGCATGATTCGTGCAGAAAACACAAAATCCAGAAATGGCCTATGGAAAAATTTTTTTCGACCACCTACCCCCCAGGTCAGGTAAGGGGTCCACCTTCAAAATTTTTGAAAAAAATTTTTTGAACCGAAAAATACATGTTTAGCTCAAAAGCCTTAGAATTGCATGATTCGTGCAGAAAACACAAAATCCAGAAATGGCCTATGGAAAAATTTTTTTCGACCACCTACCCTCCCAGGTGGGGTAAGGGGTCCACCTTCAAAATTTTTGAAAAAAATTTTTTGAACCGAAAAATACATGTTTAGCTCAAAAGCCTTAGAATTGTATGATTCGTGCAGAAAACACAAAATCCAGAAATGGCCTATGGAAAAATTTTTTTCGACCTACCCTCCCAGGTCAGGTAAGGGGTCCACCTTCAAAATTTTTGAAAAAAATTTTTTGAACCGAAAAATACATGTTTAGCTCAAAAGCCTTAGAATTGCATGATTCGTGCAGAAAACACAAAATCCAGAAATGGCCTATGGAAAAATTTTTTTCGACCACCTACCCCCCAGGTCAGGTAAGGGGTCCACCTTCAAAATTTTTGAAAAAAATTTTTTGAACCGAAAAATACATGTTTGTCTCAAAAGCCTTAGAATTGCATGATTCGTGCAGAAAACACAAAATCCAGAAATGCCCTTAGGAAAAAATTTTTTCGACCCACCTACCCCCCAGGTCAGGTAAGGGGTCGACCTTCAAAATTTTTGAAAAAAACTTTTTGAACCGAAAAATACATGTTTAGCTCAAAAGCCTTAGAATTGCATGATTCGTGCAGAAAACACAAAATCCAGCAATGGCCTATGGAAAAATTTTTTTCGACCACCTTCCTACCCCCCAGGTGGGGTAAGGGGTCCACCCTTCAAAATTTTTGAAAAAAAAATTTTTTGAACCGAAAAATACATGTTTAGCTCAAAAGCCTTAGAATTGCATGATTCGTGCAGAAAACACAAAATCCAGAAATGGCCTATGGAAAAATTTTTTTTCGACCACCTACCCCCCAGGTCGGGTAAGGGGTCCACCTTCAAAATTTTTGAAAAAAATTTTTTGAACCGAAAAATACATGTTTAGCTCAAAAGCCTTAGAATTGCATGATTCGTGCAGAAAACACAAAATCCAGAATTGGCCTATGGAAAAATTTTTTTCGACCACCTACCCCCCAGGTCGGGTAAGGGGTCCACCTTCAAAATTTTTGAAAAAAATTTTTTGAACCGAAAAATACATGTTTAGCTCAAAAGCCTTAGAATTGCATGATTCGTGCAGAAAACACAAAATCCAGAAATGGCCTATGGAAAAATTTTTTTCAACCACCTACCCCCCCGGTCGGGTGAGGGGTCCACCTTCAAAATTTTTGAAAAAAATTTTTTGAACCGAAAAATACATGTTTAGCTCAAAAGCCTTAGAATTGCATGATTCGTGCAGAAAACACAAAATCCAGAAATGGCCTATGGAAAAATTTTTTTCGACCACCTACCCCCCAGGTCAGGTAAGGGGTCCACCTTCAAAATTTTTGAAAAAAATTTTTTAAACCGAAAAATACATGTTTAGCTCAAAAGCCTTAGAATTGCATGATTCGTGCAGAAAACACAAAATCCAAAAATGGCCTATGGAAAAATTTTTTTCGACCACCTACCCCCCAGGTCAGGTAAGGAGTCCACCTTCAAAATTTTTGAAAAAAATTTTTTGAACCGAAAAATACATGTTTAGCTCAAAAGCCTTAGAATTGCATGATTCGTGCAGAAAACACAAAATCCAGAAATGGCCTATGGAAAAATTTTTTTCGACCACCTACCCCCCAGGTCAGGTAAGGGGTCCACCTTCAAAATTTTTGAAAAAAATTTTTTGAACCGAAAAATACATGTTTAGCTCAAAAGCCTTAGAATTGCATGATTCGTGCAGAAAACACAAAATCCAGAAATGGCCTATGGAAAAATTTTTTTCGACCACCTACCCCCCAGGTCGGGTAAGGGGTCCACCTTCAAAATTTTTGAAAAAAATTTTTTGAACCGAAAAATACATGTTTAGCTCAAAAGCCTTAGAATTGCATGATTCGTGCAGAAAACACAAAATCCAGAAATGGCCTATGGAAAAATTTTTTTTAACCACCTACCCCCCAGGTCGGGTAAGGGGTCCACCTTCAAAATTTTTGAAAAAAATTTTTTGAACCGAAAAATACATGTTTAGCTCAAAAGCCTTAGAATTGCATGATTCGTGCAGAAAACACAAAATCCAGAAATGGCCTATGGAAAAATTTTTTTCGACCACCTACCCCCCAGGTCGGGTAAGGGGTCCACCTTCAAAATTTTTGAAAAAAATTTTTTGAACCGAAAAATACATGTTTAGCTCAAAAGCCTTAGAATTGCATGATTCGTGCAGAAAACACAAAATCCAGAAATGGCCTATGGAAAAATTTTTTTCGACCACCTACCCTCCCAGGTCAGGTAAGGGGTCCACCTTCAAAATTTTTGAAAAAAATTTTTTGAACCGAAAAATACATGTTTAGCTCAAAAGCCTTAGAATTGCGATGATTCGTGCAGAAAACACAAAATCCAGAAATGGCCTATGGAAAAATTTTTTTCGACCACCTTCCCCCCAGGTCAGGTAAGGGGTCCACCTTCAAAATTTTTGAAAAAAATTTTTTGAACCGAAAAATACATGTTTAGCTCAAAAGCCTTAGAATTGCATGATTCGTGCAGAAAACACAAAATCCAGAAATGGCCTATGGAAAAATTTTTTTCGACCACCTACCCCCAGGTCAGGTAAGGGGTCCACCTTCAAAATTTTTGAAAAAAATTTTTTGAACCGAAAAATACATGTTTAGCTCAAAAGCCTTAGAATTGCATGATTCGTGCAGAAAACACAAAATCCAGAAATGGCCTATGGAAAAATTTTTTTCGACCACCTACCCCCCAGGTCAGGTAAGGGGTCCACCTTCAAAATTTTTGAAAAAAATTTTTTGAACCGAAAAATACATGTTTAGCTCAAAAGCCTTAGAATTGCATGATTCGTGCAGAAAACACAAAATCCGGAAATGGCCTATGGAAAAATTTTTTTCAACCACCTACCCCCCAGGTCGGGTAAGGGGTCCACCTTCAAAATTTTTGAAAAAAATTTTTTGAACCGAAAAATACATGTTTAGCTCAAAAGCCTTAGAATTGCATGATTCGTGCAGAAAACACAAAATCCAGAAATGGCCTATGGAAAAATTTTTTTCGACCACCTACCCCCCAGGTCAGGTAAGGGGTCCACCTTCAAAATTTTTGAAAAAAATTTTTTGAACCGAAAAATACATGTTTAGCTCAAAAGCCTTAGAATTGCATGATTCGTGCAGAAAACACAAAATCCAGAATTGGCCTATGGAAAAATTTTTTTCGACCACCTACCCCCCAGGTCGGGTAAGGGGTCCACCTTCAAAATTTTTGAAAAAAATTTTTTGAACCGAAAAATACATGTTTAGCTCAAAAGCCTTAGAATTGCATGATTCGTGCAGAAAACACAAAATCCAGAAATGGCCTATGGAAAAATTTTTTTCGACCACCTACCCCCCAGGTCGGGTAAGGAGTCCACCTTCAAAATTTTTAAAAAAAATTTTTTGAACCGAAAAATACATGTTTAGCTCAAAAGCCTTAGAATTGCATGATTCGTGCAGAAAACACAAAATCCAGAAATGGCCTATGGAAAAATTTTTTTCGACCACCTACCCCCCAGGTCGTGGTAAGGGGTCCACCTTCAAAATTTTTGAAAAAAATTTTTTGAACCGAAAAATACATGTTTAGCTCAAAAGCCTTAGAATTGCATGATTCGTGCAGAAAACACAAAATCCAGAATTGGATTATGGAAAAATTTTTTTCAACCACCTACCCCCCAGGTCGGGTAAGGGGTCCACCTTCAAAATTTTTGAAAAAAATTTTTTGAACCGAAAAATACATGTTTAGCTCAAAAGCCTTAGAATTGCATGATTCGTGCAGAAAACACAAAATCCAGAAATGGCCTATGGAAAAATTTTTTTCGACCCACCTACTCCCCAGGTCAGGTAAGGGGTCCACCTTCAAAATTTTTGAAAAAAATTTTTTGAACCGAAAAATACATGTTTAGCTCAAAAGCCTTAGAATTGCATGATTCGTGCAGAAAACACAAAATCAAGAATTGGACTATGGAAAAATTTTTTTTTAACCACCTACCCCCCAGGTCGGGTAAGGGGTCCACCTTCAAAATTTTTGAAAAAAATTTTTTGAACCGAAAAATACATGTTTAGCTCAAAAGCCTTAGAATTGTATGATTCGTGCAGAAAACACAAAATTCAGAAATGGCCTATGGAAAAATTTTTTTCGACCACCTACCCCCCAGGTCAGGTAAGGAGTCCACCTTCAAAATTTTTGAAAAAAATTTTTTGAACCGAAAAATACATGTTTAGCTCAAAAGCCTGAGAATTGCATGATTCGTGCAGAAAACACAAAATCCAGAAATGGCCTATGGAAAAATTTTTTTCAAACACCTACCCCCCAGATCGGGTAAGGGGTCCACCTTCAAAATTTTTGAAAAAAATTTTTTGAACCGAAAAATACATGTTTAGCTCAAAAGCCTTAGAATTGCATGATTCGTGCAGAAAACACAAAATCCAGAAATGGCCTATGGAAAAATTTTTTTTAACCACCTACCCCCCAGGTCGGGTAAGGGGTCCACCTTCAAAATTTCTGAAAAAAATTTTTTGAACCGAAAAATACATGTTTAGCTCAAAAGCCTTAGAATTGCATGATTCGTACAGAAAACACAAAATCCAGAAATGGCCTATAGAAAAATTTTTTTCGACCACCTACCCCCCAGGTCGGGTAAGGGGTCCACCTTCAAAATTTTTGAAAAAAATTTTTTGAACCGGAAAATACATGTTTAGCTCAAAAGCCTTAGAATTGCATAATTCGTGCAAAAAACACAAAATCCGGAAATGTCCTATGGAAAAATTTTTTTCGACCCACCTACCCTCCCAGGTCCGGTAAGGGGTCCGCCTTCAAAATTTTTGAGAAAAATTTTTTCAACCGAATAATACATGTGTAGCTCAAAAGCCTTAGAATTGCATGATTTGTGCAGAAAACACAAAATCCGGAAATGGCCTATGGAAAAATTTTTTTCGACCCACCTACCTCCCAGGTCGGGTTAGGGGTCCGCCTTCAAAATTTTTAAAAAAAATTTTTTAAACCGAAAAATACATGTCTAGCTCAAAAGCCTTAGAATTGCATGATTCGTGCAGAAAACACAAAATCCGGAAATGGCCTATGGAAAAATTTTTTTCGACCCACCTACCCCCCAGGTCGGGTAAGGGGTCCGCCTTCAAAATTTATAAAAAAAATTTTTTAAACCGAAAAATAATGTCTAGCTCAAAAGCCTTAGAATTCCATGATTCGTGCAGAAAACACAAAATCCGGAAATGGCCTGTGGAAAAATTTTTTTTTGACCCACCTCCCTCCAGGTCGGGTAAGGGGTCCGCGTTCAAAATTTATAAAAAAAATTTTTCAAACCGAAAAATACATGTCTAGCTCAAAAGCCTTAGAATTGCATGATTCGTGCAGAAAACACAAAATCCGGAATTGGCCTATGGAAAATTTTTTTTCGAGCCACCTACCTTCCAGGTCCGGTAAGGGGGTCCGCCTTCAAAATTTTTGAGAAAAATTTTTTTAACCGAAAAATACATGTTTCGCTCAAAAGCCTTAGAATTGCATGATTCGTGCAGAAAACACAAAATCCGGAAATGGCCCTATGGAAAATTTTTTTTCGATCCAACTACCTCCCAGGTCGGGTAAGGGGTCCGCCTTCAAAATTTATAAAAAAAATTTTTTAAACCGAAAAAATACATGTCTAGCTCAAAAGCCTTAGAATTGCATGATTTGTGCAGAAAACACAAAATCCGGAAATGGCCTATGGAAAAATTTTTTT
>JAMBLF010001976.1:0-16923 GCA_030578115.1 Leucoptera coffeella | reverse complement strand
ACCCTTGTTTCATTGTTTTAATTGAATTAATTGTCAAGTTATATAAATTAATTTAAATTTCTCCCACGGTTAGTGGCACCCATTTCATTGACGAAAGACAATTAATTTCAATTACCTATAATGTATATAAAAGGATATTTTGTCTGACCATTGTCAAAGTCAAATGTTTTTATTCAACATAAGTACAAGTACAACATAAATAAGCTTGCACCCAAAAGTTAGTTTCAGAACGTCATATAGTTGACATAGGTATAATACTGTGTTCGTATCAATCAATCAGCCTATACCAGTCCACTGCTGGACGTAGGCCTCCCCAAGGGTACGCCACGAAACACGATCATTCGTGGCTCTCATCCAGCCACTACCAGCGACCTTCTTGAGGTCATCGGTCCACCTGGCAGGGGGCGTCCTACACTTCGTTTGCCGTGACGTGGCCTCCACTCGAGAACAGCTTTACTCCAGCGGTCGTCGGTCCTACGACAAACGTGGCCGGCCCACTGACACTTCAGTTTACAACAGCGATAGATGTCTATCACTTGGGTTCATTGCCGGATAATCTCGTTTCGTATAGGTTCATATAGGTAACAATAATTAAAGACTAAATTATATAATATAGATAGCTAGATTCTGCTTGTTTTTTATTTGTAAATCAAAATTTGTTGGGAACGAACCAAAGAACAAAAAAGAGCAGAATTGAAGCTTCGACTTCGTTTTTCTTCGGTTGTAGCGGCTGGCGGCTTTGGTGTAACCATGGCGACGGAATAACAAGTGCAAACGCCGTGGCATCAGTGCTTGTACTTGAGCCGACATAACCTTAATGGTGAATGGTTTAATTAAGAATTTTATAAAAACTTGTTAACACGAGCAAAGCCCGAATATACGCTAATAGTCAATAAAGTATCAATTATCGCTACCGGCATTAAATTGGCTGAGAAAGTGTCATTACAGGGGCATTAAATAGAACCTGTCAGTCATTATAATAACTAGGCGTTAGGTATACTTAGGTGTCAATTACAAGTCCCCTTTGATTTGTAATGAAGTATTAATTAATAATGGCTGCAGACTAGTTAACACCGGTTCAAGTTCGATCATTGAAGTTAAGCTCACTAGGCGTGGTTATTGTGTAGATGGGTGACCAAACGGGTGGTGTAAGGTTTCATCATAAGATCGTGAGAAAAAGTTGCTTATCTCTAGATAGGTAGGTAGGACTGTAACCATGAATGGCAATGGATTCATCATTCGTAATTTTAAATCTAGTGAACGGTAAGGTAATTTTATGGAAAATAAAATAAATGCTACACACAGTTTTAGCTCTTATCAAATGCGATTTAGTGTCAATTCTATCAGGCAATGTGATGTCACTATATCATTAAAACACTCCAATATCTGAAGGTACTTAATTAGGTACGTATCAATACAGCAGGTTTATAACAGAATTCTAGAATAATCTAGAATCAATAGATCCATAGTTCATTCCTATGAAAAACCGAGTAACCGAGTATATTAAGTATATCTAGACGGGACAAACGAAACTATGCAAATAAACTGGCCACTTCATACGCTTAATAATTTTAAAAGGTACTAGGAATATGTACTGGGAATTTCCACTATTCCTTTCGACAATTAGGTATATACCTATCTAGTGCTAGTCTAAGATGTAAATCAAATGCTAACTTGTGGCCGTTTTTCTAAGAGACTTAGGATCAATGGAATCATTGGGTGATGAGCTAGCTACCAATCATCAATGTTCCATATAACATCACATACCAAATATTCATACTTAAAGTTACCTAGCAGACATCTTATCTTAAAGGTTCAGCCCGAAAGCTATTAAAATACGTGACTGTATACATCTATCTATGATTATACACCCACTTGAATTTAGTAATTTAAGAGTCACCCAAACCGTGTACAATTGTGGCCCACACCTCGTCCTGGTGACACCTGACACCGCGGGTAACCTGACCCTGGATTAGGGAAACCACTCGCTGAAACCTTAGGGAGACAGGGGACGTCTATCTTCATGACTGTAGTGGGCAATGGAGTAGACAGAGACTATGGATAGAAAAGAAAAGAATGAATGGCAACACAATCGTGTTAAAATAAATGAAAATAAAAAAATAAAATTCCTTTTATTCACACTAGACGCAGTAACACAAATAGACACAAGTAGACACAAATAGAGAAAAGAATTAATATACTCGTATAATAATTTACATTAATGGAACCAAGCGCACATGGCAACCCCGCGCAAGTGTGAATAGGATTTGTCTCAGCTAATGTTGATGGTGTGAAATCCACACTGCCAACGCTGATATTCCGATGATTTTAGGGTATTATCAAAGTTGTTTTAGATAGTATGTATTATAAATGAATGAATGAGAGTGAGTGAAATAAAAACAAGTAAAATAGGACATTGGTATTGACTTGACAAGGGTCACGAATGATCGAGTTTTGTGGCGTACCCTTGGCTTACGTTCAGCAGTGGACTAGTGAAAATATTACAAAAATGACTTGAACGACAAACTTTGCTATTATTTTTTTTGTAAATTGTAAAAAGCATATACGACCTATCTAAACGTTTATTGGGAAGAGATAAGTTATATACCACAAGGACAAAAAGTATAATATAGAAAGATATTCAAATATTTAGAAAAATGTTAACAGACAATATATTATGGCATAAAAATCGTTTCAATGAAAAATCGAATCAAAGGGAAGAAAGCTGATATTGACATTCTATTAGAGTTTCTAAGAAAAATCTACGTGAAAGGAAAAGATAATCTCAAATTCTAGTTAAATATTTGCATATTAAGGTTTGGCATTATTATAAACCTGTAATGATAAATTTATGTAACAAGAGGTACATAAATAAAATATTATATTCCAAATTTTTCAGACAACAAAAATTAGAATCGCCTTTACTTTAGGTTTATAGTTTTAATTCCTTGTTGTATTGTATATCAATAATTGAATATAACAAAATAGATAAATGCAAAAACTATAGAATCGCCTTTGATCTAATATCAATAAAGTTCTTAAGTTGTGCCTGTTTTTCCTAAACCTCGTACATTTCAACTCATACACAAACTCACAAACGTGTCCACAATTTCACCCACGGTATACGTTGCAGGGTATCATTTATCACCCAACAATACTCCGTGACGACAATACAAAACTTACAATAGAAAATCGATGACAGCTGTTCAGATTTCCCTCGTAAAAAGCGCCTTTTTTTTAAATATTGACATCTCGTTGACGTGCCAAACCGCAGCATGAAAGGCCCATTCAAATTTGGAATAGCTGGTTATTCATTTCGAAAGAGGTCCTATATTTATGGCCTTATTACACGTTATTTATGAGTGCTTTTTAGCGGTTTGGCTAAAGGTGCTTGGTTTTATTGTAACTTGACAGACATCGGAAAGATGTTAAGTGTATCAAGTTACTACTTAGTTACATAATTGGTATACAGTTATATTATGTAGCTTGCTGTTCAATGTAAGAGAAGAATACACTATATATCTCCATTTACTTGTGTCTTTTATAAGGTGCCGGGAAAGTGGTATTTAGCCTATCTACCTACCTACTAGTCTACCAATTTTAGCCAAGTTTTAGACCATTCGAATTGTGAGTGCTTTTTACATGCATTTTGTATATACGAGTATGTACATGCTCTTACAACACATTCTGTTTTAGAAAATTGGGATACGATTCGTGATCTCTACACAATACATATTTATAAGCTTTTAATAAGCTTTTAACTAAAAATATTTCCTGTCGGTTAAAAATTATCGATCATAACTTTGAACTTATGAACTTTCGAAATTATTACCTTGTCTTAATTTAGCTTACCTAATCTAATTTGTTTAATCTATAAGAATTATCTACAAAAACATTTTAAATATATTAATAGAATAGACACTATGAAGCTTTGAGATGATAGTAACACGGAATATTCGTGTACAAACTAACATATCACTGTCTAAAATATTCCATTTAGATACCCTACCCATAAGTTAAGTACTAGATAATAATTATATTACATTTAGGTCCTTCCCAGGTAAGAACTAAATATACAAACTGGGCAATGACATGCACATGTAGGATTTAATAACTTACTTGTATAAACTCCTTTTCTCTTTTTTTTAATTTCCTGTCTGTGTATGTCAATGTGTTTCTATGAATAAAGCTTGTTATTATTATTATAAAATAATTATCTCTAATTTAACACCTCCCGTCCTATCCTTCTAAATACATACGAAAGAAACAAAATTTTATATTACGTTACAATTTAAATAAACAAACAACACAAAAGCTGACCCCTGATTCGATTCAATATATTCAATTGAGCATTAATGGACCTCCATATAATTCTAATGAAGCTCAATTTGGGAAGTAATTCGATATTTACCATCATTTCATTTAGACCCATTCAATGGGCATTTGTTGACGGTTTAGTGTTTCCGGAGATGCGAGGAAGTACCTATATCTACTTATAATAAATAAATAATAAGTAGGCATTCTACGTCATTTAGTGCTCAAAAGAATGGACATATATATATATATATATATATCATATATCCATAAGTGTATAGCCTAAATTTGTGAGCATTTGTATTGAAAGTAAAAACTTTTGTATCATATTTACGTATTTGATCAGTTACTAGAGATAAAGTTAAGAATCTACTACATACATACAAAGCCTGTTTGCTTAAACAGTGGTAAGCACTGATTAATTATCCTGACTTTTCCCGATTACCTATTGCCAAATTAGTTCAATGTGTAGATATTTCAATGCGTTATGACTCAGCAATTATTTGAGATATCATACGATTTATTTATCAAACTTTTTCAGCGTAAGACATATGACAGTCAGATAGTCGCTATATTGAAAAAAGGTGACGTTAGGTGTACCTATAACCGCCGAGAGTATATGAGAAGATGTATGATTGTCAATGAAGCGAAAGTGGTCTGTCAGGATAGAGACTAATGGGGATTAATGATCTCTGCCTACCACTCTACAGGGAATCTAGCGTGATGTGTATGTAAGTATGTTTTTCATTGTGAATATATTATTGCCTATTTTTGCGTCATAGGTAGCGAAATTTTGGGACATTAGCGATGTAAATATTAATCTTCAAGAAAGTAGATATATAAGTACACTTCTACTCTACTCTTCTCTTCGTTTCCCACCAAAAAGAAGATTCCCACACCCACTGCCGGAGAAAGGGGCAAAAAATCCAACAAAATCCCTCCAAGACCAAAGCTAAGCTTTATTCAGCCATCAAGCTTTCGAGAATCGAACTGAACACTGAATTCCTACCACCCAAGCTATAATGCACTCACGCCCTTGCAGTCATAGATCATTTTTCTTTAATCTCTTTCAAATTAAGCCCCGCCCCTTACAGTGCGTCCGCGCATTCAATAGACGCCGATGTTCAAAGAGTCACTCAGTTCAATATAGCTGTTTCTTTTCGTTGCATGCAGGATAATGAGTGCATCTCTGTCGGTGCATCGGCAGTTGAGTTTTACTTGTTTTTGCGGCCGCACAATGCGCGCGCAGATGTCAAGAAAATAGGATGACAGCTTTTTTTGTTTTGTTTTTTCGTCTCGAGACTTGGCGTCGTGTGCGATTTTTCGTCTGCCCAATGCAAAGGGTTTTCGTATTATTCAATGGCTAAAAGGAATTAATTCGTGGTCTGTAGGACATCTATGGATGTAGTTTGATAGGTATTGAAAGGTTATAAAGTATGTACCTACTTGTGGTACTTACAATATGGGTAAATATAATATTGTTGAAACAAAGTTTCGTTCGAATAATATCGATCATAAAGTTTAGTTTCTTCTATTAGTTGATAGATGGCGCTAATCATTGTTTTAAAATTGTCAATTTGTAGTTCAAATATATAAATTGTTATTTGTTAATTTATTATAAAAATCAGAGAATTGGTATTTATTAATTGGGAAGTTCATATTAAGAGTAATTATCAATTTACGTTCAACGATTTTTATTTTATTGCAAAAACCGATTATCGCATCAAAGTAAATTTCAGCAGAACCACATAATATGTTATATTATTTCAATTTAGTGTAGGTACCTATTTACACAGATCAGCAGATATTGGTACTTATATGTAGCATGGAAGTAGGTATATACAACTGCGATAACTGCTTGCACCAAATGTAATCTTCAAAGTATTTGTCTATTATCGAATAAAACATTATATGAAAACCTATATACAATATTGTATCTGTCTTAATAGATAATAGGTACATACTTAATTTTTTTCCCTTAATTTCGTTACTTTATTGACTACTGGCCTGATATTAATACAAAAAAGCTCTGTTAACATTTTTAAGTATGCAGTTTATTTCAAATATGATGGAAAACAATTAGAATCTGCAATTTAGAAACTCTATATCACTACGTAAAAAAATTATTTAAAAAAACAGATCGAGTAGTTCTGTAAACGCGAATCATAGTTATTATATTAAAGACAATTAGATATAGTCTGCATCTACCTAAGGAGAAAAGAGACTAGTTAACTTCCACCTACAGTAGGTAATAATGAAAAAGCATTTAAAGAAATATGTTTAATATATAGACGATAAAAAGAAATACATACATATTTTAATGCCTCTACGTCTCTACAAGAATAGGCAGAGACTGTCGATCGCCACCTGAAACGATCTTGACAAATCTCTCTTGCTTCACTCACACTCATTAACATTATCATACATGCTCTTCTGTTCTTCTCACTACATACTCCCGCCTTGAGAAGAACGTCTCCAATTTGATCTGTATAATTTATTAATGAATTACAAGATTGACGAACCCTACATCTGAAACAAAACACCGTAAAGTAACTGCCTAAATGTGATAATAATCAATAACCATTGCTTGTTACTACGAGAATTCACGACCTAAAAAGTTCAGTACCTAAGCATATTAGACTATCAGTACCTGATAATTATCTGGCCAGAAGGATAGCTAGGTTTCATTAAGATGTATCTCATCTTATCCACTACCACATGATCACCTATTCATACTCACAAAGCATTGCAAGAGATCAGGAGCCTTAGTCCAGTAGTGCGTTGTAGGCACCATATTACTTCAGTATTGATACAGTAATACTTCAGTGGCACATAATGGAGTTCCAAAAGTGTCAAATTACGGCCACTGAAGTATTTCTGTATCGATACTGAAGTAATATTGTGCCTACAATTCATTAGTGGAGTAAGGGCCCAGTATTCTAACGAGAATGATATGATTACAACTTGCTTTACAATTCTTAGTCAAATTCATAAAATAATCACCTTATTTTAACTGGAATTGTTCTTTTCCAGAATACATATATATATATATATATATATATATATATATATATATATATATATATATATATATATATATATATATTCATATATTCAAGAATACATATATTCCCTTTCGGTGTAATCAGAACCTTGAAGCAATGAAAACAGCTCTTTAGTCACTTATTAGCATGAATATTGGGGTCGTGATGTTATAGGAACCATTGGTTACAGGTTTCTAGTCCATCGCCCAATTGATTCCATTGAACCCTAGACTCTTAGTAGCTTTTTTTGAAATGCCGCACAGAACGGCAGCTAGTTATCATGCTTTTTACGTTCCAGATGACACGGTATTATCTATATCTTGACAAAAAAAAATTCTTTCGTCAATTTTGAAACTTTGAAGATTTGTATTGTTGTTTTTCTAAATACATGCCTATATCAGTTTTTAACTATTAGTACCGCGCTAGCCGAGTATGCATACAACTTGCTAACAGCTATTTATAAACCAGTCATGTCATAAGAGAACTTTAGATTCCAATCTATTAGATAGAAGCAAAGAAACATTGTTTTGGGTCGCGAATAAAACAAAGAGGTAAGGAAACGGATTAAAATTTTTTGGCAATGGCATAGTAATTAGTTGGGTACAAATAATGAACGATTTATGTAAAAACACATCTAATAATTATAATAACTGAGTAAATAGAGAGAGGATTATATCTCAGAGATTCTGTCTATGCCAGACATGGTTTATGGAACCAGTATTCAATTAATCGCAATTCAAATCAATAAGCTATTAAGCTATCATAATATAAGCTAAACATACGATCCTTATTAAACAGAGTTAATATAAAAATTTTATATTCATACAACATAGGTATGTCATTCATATGAAAGATTAGTGACAGCTTGCTAACTCTTTAACCAATAAATTCCATTATCCGGTATCCTTTAGACACCTCCTACAACATATTAGGAAGAACGGCAGCTAGTTAGTGTTATATTTAAATCCCAAGCAAGGGACGTGGTTATATATCAGTAAATGTACAAATTTAAGTAATATAGTTAGTCAAATAAGTACTAAAAAGTTTATTATAGCAGTAGAATTGGTTACAATTAAGTATTGATATTATAAGTGCAAATTCATAAGATTTTGAGTTAATAAGAGGTCTCTAGATCTATTTTTAGATATTTGTCGAAACTTTTCCTCACCCCGAATTGGGAAGGAAAATTTAGAATGGATATGCCAATAAGATTAATTGTTGGAGAATCATTAATAGGTTCTTTCACCATGGTATTTGTGTAAAACTTTTATACTATTGATATGTTAAATTAGATTTAATATTTTTTCTTATCATTTATACGACATTTTTCTCATATTGCGACATCTATGGTTGGAAAATTTATTTTTATTTGAAATAACCTTAAGGAAAGTATCAAGTCATCTGACTTTTGAATTTAGATATAACTTTACAAATAAAAGATTTATGCGTTACAGTAAATAAGATTTCGGACTAGATTATTATTGATGTTTTAATTTGGTATCAAAAAATATTAGGAATCTTGAAAAAATATTACCTACTAAATCTTTAAACGAAATATATTTTGTGTTTCTCAAATAAACTTGAAAGAAGAACATAATAAAAACAGCTGGTGGATTTGATACGGAAGCAATACATCGAATGTCCCCGTGCGACTGAACCGCGACCCAGCGCAATAAATAATTTCGAGGCTCCGCGGCCCCCGCCACGGCTGAGCCCTCGATACCTCCTTGGGCTCACCGCCGTGAAGATAAGCGCCCCTCCAGCCCTCGAAGGCGGATTAATTGAATCAGATGAATAATTCCGCTCTAATAAAAACCTTTCATTCATATAGCGAGCGCTCTGTCTAAGGATATAAAACAATCATTTTTATGCTATTGTTATACGTTTATTTTATTCCTTTAAAACTAATTATTAATACATATATTAATTGATCTATAATGTTGCAGTAATAATGTTAGCTGTCTACAGTATCCACTCGATGAATAAGTAGTAACTGTCAAGTAAATTGTAGTACAAATGTGTACTCATTATGTTTATTATTGTATGCTCTTGTAAACAGTTCGCCTTATCAATCTACATATACATATAGTAGTAGCAGATATGAAGGAGGCCTCAGAGAGAGTGAGTTCATCTCGGGAGGTGTTATCTGTGCGGCCACGGGTGGCGTTCGTGTGCCCACGGCGGCCACGGGCACAGTGCGCGTAACGAGCGCAATTGATGAACGGACGGAAACGTGTCCAATTAGAAGGAGGCGGCGGAGGGGCCGCCTAACCAGATTAGCGGAGCCGCGGACACCTCGCGCCCCGCCCGCCGAGGCGCCATTGGGCGGCGCAGGGAGGGGTGTCGCGCGCGGCGCCTCGCTCGCCAGTCGATTGACGCCTGCCGCGCGAGCGGCTGCCCCACGCGTCCGCACCCTCCTCGCCTCGCCTCGCCTCGCACTCGCACCGCGCGCCTCGTTCGTTGGTGGGCCGAGCGCTGCCCAGGGTCTCCCACCGCGTGGTGGTCGCATGGGGGTTGCATGAGCGGCGCCGCTGGAGCCCCGCGGCCTGCCGGAGACGGAGCGCGCGCCCTGGCTGCCGGGCGGCGCGGGCATGCGCTTCGAGAGCGCGGCCGAGCGGCGCGACGCCGTGGCCTTCCACCCGCTGCTGGCGCCCAGGCCCAGCGACTTCTCGGTGTCGGCGCTGCTGACGGCGGGCGCGCTGCCTCCGCCGCCCTACCTGCCGGCCGCCCTGGCCGCGGCCGCCGCCCTCTCGGCGCCCTGTCCGCTGCTGAAGCCGCCGCCGGCGCACTTCCCGCCGCTGCCGCCCGACGACGACGGCGTCGTGGACGACCCCAAGGTCACGCTCGAGGGCAAGGACCTCTGGGAGAAGTTCCACAAGCTGGGCACCGAGATGGTCATCACCAAGAGCGGCAGGTCAGCACCACCCACGCCACTCACCACGCACAGTGCTCTTATGAATGTGTGATTAATGCTTTGCCTACTATTGCTTCGTCCGTTTATGTTTTAATTCGCGTTCCGCCATTGGCAGCGATTCGGTAAGTAGTGATCACAAATGCATGACCACACCAACAGTGCACCACCAGACATACAGTTATGAAGTAGTCACCAATATTGCAGAATTTACACATCGTGTCAAATTGTTTTGAGCAATCATTATTTTATTACAATCCAGTCCAATCCAACCAATTTTTTTTTTTATTAAAAATTGTAATAAGTAATAAACATTTATGATAAAAAGCGTTAATAGCTACCAATTGGTTGCGATGAACCCTAGCCTGAGGCAAGGGGTGAGCTAGGCGTATTTTAGAAAAAGTGTTTCCCGTCGCTACGCGAACGCACTGCGAATCAACAACAGCAATCGAGTATTTAGCTCTTCATTATTGTCAATTAAACATCAATCTCACATTAGATATGTTATTACATCTCAATACCTCTCCTTCAGACTTTAACTAAACCAAATAACTCAATAATTACTGTTAAAAATTCTCTATAAAGGAGCTAATCTGTCTCTACTTTACAATTCTTATTAAAAACCAAACGAACAAACTCACTCCGTTCATAAATCATAATAAACTTTTGAAACAAAACCCGCTGAATACAACTGCATCTGTATTAGTAACATCCAAACATGTTTATCTTATAAATCAATCGATACATTAAATCCAAACCCCCATAAACGTAAAGAGAGTGCCAATTTTAACCTATCTGAAGTATGTTTATAAATATAAATTTCCTTTTGGGACCTTTAGCCCTGTCCGATCCCTTCCAGGGTGGGTGCCAAAATTTCGGGAACTTTGTCGAGTACCCTTTGTGTTAAACTGTGAATGCTTTCAATTTTTCCTTTCTGCGTATTGTTGTAATATTGTCCCTAAGTCGCTGTTTGTTCCGGTGCTTAAATTTAAGCGGTTCCTTGTCCCCGTTTCCCTATTTGTTTAGATTAAAAGTTATTATATTAAAAGTTATTGAATATATTAAGCAATGAAATAGAAACCTCTCACAAATAATCCACGACACTATAATAGCTTCTTTAGGAATGCAAAGTTAACTTAGGATGTATAATGAATGTGTCCGCAAGTTTTTGTTTATTCGGAAATAAATAAAACAATGACACTTCATGGTATGTTAAATCATGTTTAATGTTACATATTATTTTTATACGTTTAAACTAACTACGTGTAAATCATGAAGACTTTTATATAAACAAATTTGTGTACAGTGAATAAATTTACAGCTTTAAAATACAAAATAAATATTTTTAGCATAGCAAACACATATCTTGTTAAACATAAATTATCTTAACATGTTATTCGTAAGCAAACCACGTCGAAATAATATTTCATTAATTCTACCAATATGCTTTTGCCTAAAGTTTGTCAATAATTTAAACTGAATTCCTTTACTTAAAACAATAATTGATATTGCTTTGATATTATTTTATAAAGTTAATAACAAAATCGTATATTTTGAATTAATTTAAGCTACGGCTTTATTAGTGCAATGAGATTTATAAAATTTATTGTAATAGGAATCAATAAACAAATTATAGTTAATACTAATTATTAGATAGTATGTATTTAATTTTCATAAGGTCCATGATCTGGATGACACGATGACCCCGAGTTTATTTATTTACTTTAAAAAAAAACATCATTAGCTAATGAAATAAAATCCAATGACTCACTTAAGGCTTTTTTAATAAATAATAGACTTGACAAATTCCTTGACACGAGTAACACAAATCATATTATCCTTTTTGAAGTATAATATCTCCTCTGTCATCTATATTATAGATAGTTATTGGATTTTTAAACATCTAGTTGATATTATATAAAACATCTATCTGAAAGTCAAAGTCAAATGTTTTTATTCAACATAAGTACAAGTACAGTACATTCATTGAAAGTCAAAACATTTGCCTGACACTGGTTGTCTCTTAGCATTGAATTTCTACCGTTGGTTCGGAAGCCCTGGTTTGGAGAACCTTTTTATTATTTACCTCTATTAACCGTCTCAAACACATTTAATAACAGGTTTCTAATCCATCATCCTTTTTCATTTACCCCTAGTCCCTCAGTCTTCTCTTTCATAGTAAGAAAAGCAGCTACCACGTCCCAGACTAGCAAAGTTATGTAAATGAATATCAGTGTAACAATCTATTGACAACACCGATCTGTTTATCTCGCTTCGTATCTAAGCCGTTAAGTTGAGTTAAGTTGCTTAACTACTTGTTAAAATGCCCCTTAATTATAGTTTAACTTAAACTTGCTTAATGGGGCTAAGTTAAGTTGGATTTGATGACAATATCGCTCGGTCTTTGATGATTATGTAGAAATGTTATATTTATGTTATGTTTAATCGAGACGGATAGGGTTTCGTGATTTCTGTATACCCCTCTACAGGGAAACGGGAGCGATGTGTTTGTATGTGGATTAATCCTTGCATTAAATATTGTAAATGTCATGATTTAATATTTAAGCTATAGTATGCCTATAAAAGAATAAAATAGTGATATATTTTATAAAGGAATTAGCCCCGTTCGAAATTAGGTTAAAAAAATATATTATTCTATTTAAATACTCCGTTATCTAAATTCAAACACTGATATTGATACGGGAAAATATATTACTTCTTCATAATAATTACGCATTTTTATTTAACAATATGTCTTCTCTATCAATAAAATTGATCATAGTATATATCAAATTTTATTTATCATCTATGAAATACTGAATTATGTTTAAAAGACCTTTGGTGAATTCGTGTATCCATTTCACCCACTTGTAGTTACGATTGCATTGTGGTAGTAATATTAATACCGGTTTATTTGAAAATTTTTGTGACTCTAATAATAATTCTTCCATATATACTTTAGTCCCATGCTAAATATTAAATGAAACGAAATTCTTTTTAATCAATTTTTTATACAAAACTACAAATAATTAAAAACTAATGTACTTAAACCATTTGGATAATAGAATTCCAATAGAATAAAATGCTAGAAAGAAAATAATAAAATAAGAGTAGAATTAGGCGACGGTTGACAACTGTATAATTGATGTATATTACTTACATACATATTGAATTCTTAGCAACATCAATTTTTCACCTATTGATAAACTACAAGATATCTATTTATTTATCCAAGATTCTTACCACATCGAATCTAGTATCAACCTTATATGTACACAACATATATATGTAGGTATAAAGTTAAAAGAACACTGTCTACTCCGATACGTATTAAAAACGTTATGTGTGTTTGATGTTAATTGAATACAAGCCTTTCGTCGCCTCATCTCAACCGAAGCATTAAATGTATGTAAAAATGGACGCCTTAAGCCGTTTTTACAATAGCTAATAACAATTAATTGCTGGCTGACATGCAATTACTATGAACACCTATTAGCATCTATCTAGAATACTAGGAATGAGATTTTGTTTTTGTATAGGCATTCTTTTAATAGTCTTCCCAATAGGTGATAGTCGGCGCCTGTATACGGTGTCATAGCCTGTCAAGTTGAGCTCCGAATCATGGAAGTTTAGTTGGAAATAGTCATAAATTAATCAACTATTGTATGTATTGAGTATGTTTTTGTGACTGTAAATACATGTTGGTGTCTTTAATATAAAATGTTGTTGACAGTTAGTGTAATGTCTAATAGATTCAAATATCCCTAGTCATTTAGTGGTCTTAAAAAATCGATAGATGGGGAAAATAATATGATGTACATTTAAAATTCTAAAATGTACTTAAAAAATATATACCAAAGCACTAAAAAGGTTAAGTTAGGTTTGCCATTGTATTATTTTCATTATGCAATTAAGTTTTTTAATAAGTGATTCTGTATTTTATGTTGTTTCTTATATAAATACTATCCGATAGATAGGCAATACAATTTTACTAACAAATTACTTATAAAATGAACCATGCGTGCTTATAGGTTATAACTTAGCCACGATGTCCTATAAAGCAATGAAAATCCTTGTTTACCACTACTTATAAACGTCTAATCCATTTAAGCTTTGATTTGAAGGTTTATGTCATATACTCATACATACACTAGACATAAAAGCTATGTGTGTTATATTATATACACGTTTTCATAATTTATGTGATTAAATTAAATATTACGCCGTATTGAAACTTACTGGTTTAATTCACCTAGCTAAATTATATCTGTATGATTTTATAATAAGTTAGATTTATATCGTAAAATAAAGTATTTATTATAAAATCATAATATAAACTTGTTATTGCTTTCAGCATAGACAATTAATAGGTTACCATCGCAACTCTTTATACATATATTAAAACACAACGCTAGAAAAAATTTAAACTTCGTTAATGTGTTTTAACAAAGTACATACCTCATACACATATATTTATGTAGGATATAACTTAAGTTATAATATCTCTACAAAAACCCAAAAAAGAAGCAACCAGATAAAAATATCTGGACTTAGGTCACCTTAGTATTCTTCATTCCTAGCTATAAGTAGAACCTAGCTCTTGATTTTGTATCAGAGAAACTTTACAGTCGAGTGCTTAGTGCTTTTTTCGACCATTAGTTACTAACAATTAATTTTATAATTGTTTATATATTCAATTGGTTCTCAGGAATTGTATTTTAGCACATAGGGTGTGTATTGCGAGGTGTGTGAAGGCTAAACAAATGTATACAAGCATTATTTATTAGTTAGACGCCTGAACGCTAATGGTGAGGTCCCGGGTTCGATTCCCGGTGGAGGCAAAGTTAAGAACTTCACCTTTCCAGTCAGGTTGTTGATTATATAATATATGTATTTATATATATATAATGGTATATATTTCTTTAATATACGTTGACTATTACCCTTAACACATGTCCAAATGTACTTACCAAGGGGATAGTTCGATTGGTGTAATAATGTCTAAATATTATTATTATTAATGAACTATTTAGTTTATATATGATTTAGGTTTATAAATAGTCACTGGATAGTCGTGAAAAGTTAAGATATAGGTATATTTTATTCCACAAAATAAACAAAGTATATTTTATATGAACACAAACTTAACCCTAGTCGTAAAAACTATGTTCAACACTAAAGTTTACTTTAAAACCTCATTACACAACATCTCTTTAACTTAACAATATTAATACCTACACAGCCTTAATAACCAGTATCCAACTAAGTAGTTTTTAAGCACTAGTTGAACCCTACCCAAACGCAAGTCAGCCATTTTAAAAAGCATGACGACAAGTAAACAAACGAATGACAGAAACGCATATTTACCTAACTACCAATTTCCCATACATAGTGGTAAAATAATTGGTACGTGCTAAGTATATGGTCAGAGGTTGTATGGGGTAATTTGCTGTGCTCCACAGAAGTTAAGGCTGTGATTCAGACACGGTATGGGTTCAGGCGCGTCACCTGTCATTTGGCGAGTATCATTACTGATACTGGGTGCGGTTACTGGTTGATACTCATTGTTGATCAATTGTTAGGGATATAGTTGGATAGGTTGGTTGATGTTTTGAATAGTTGTGGCTTGGAAATTTGTGCGTTAGTCGGAGTAATTATGTAGTTAGCCGAATAGAAGACATATGTTTAATAAAACATTGCAACTATATTGCTAACATCAAATTTAATTACAATCTTTTCTGTAAAATTTATTTCTTTATTTAATATTCACTAAATTATAAATAAATAAAGATATTAACTAATAATATTAGTTAAGTGAGTTGCTTATGACATCGGTCCTATTTTTACCATGTATTTCGCATCAAAATACACATATTGAACTGTTCTATCACTATGTATAGGACTTTAGTTGTTACAGTTTGATATATGTATGTATTACTCTGAAATATAGACAATTTATCTCTATGTAGAGGCATTTTATTATATTGTAGAGACTATAATTAATTTGAAGTATTAACAGATTTTATATCGCTCTATCTATATGCCACCTAATTTCCAAATTGCTTTTTTTTATATCCACAAAATCTTCCTTATCCTTCAAGTGATTCGATAGGAACTTAGATAGAACCTTAAAGACAGCTGATAAATAAACTCAACAACAACTAAACCTCCCATTTCATGGCCCCAGTGACTGTCAGAGATTTATGAGCAGATACAGCCAGATAGCTCGTTCTTACCTTGGGCGTCACAATCTAATTAAAGCCTACTTTGAATAAGGCTGTAACAGGTTGACAGATGTGTTAACTGCCCACTCGAACCTTTCTAGATCTAGGTATGTGTGTAGATAGATATATTCCTAGGAGATTGATCTCGATTAAGTTGTTAGCATATCTCGAGAATTAATTTATTTTTCATTCTATCTCTTCAATGATATGACTATATAAATTATTCATATCATTGCTGTGTACTTTATAAACGTTTTATTTATGTTCGTGTTACAAATTTTACTAAACTAACGCATAAGAAACTACTCTTCCACTTCTAATTTACAGGTCCATAATATTAATATTATACGCAATGTATTAGAATTGTATTTTTCTGTTGCTACATTATATTTCAGTTTTATCATGTATTTTTACTACTATTGGATGGTTA